>JAVSBS010072501.1:0-13078 GCA_033124195.1 Coracias cyanogaster
GCATGTCACGCACACGCATGTGCCGCCTGTCTTCTCGCGGGGGTCACGCGTGACGTCGCATGTCACCTCCCCACGGGTCACGGGACACGGCCCAGGGCCCGTGTGTCACGTCACGTGTGTCACATGTCACGTGATGTGTCCCATGTGCCACGCGTGATGTCACGTGCGTCACGTGTCATGTGCCGGGTCCTGCATGTCACTGCTCCATGTGACATGTGACACGTCCCATGTCATGTGTGTCATGTCCCTGGTGCTACGTGTCACGTCATGTGTCCCATGTGCCATGTGTGATGCCCCGTGTGTCATGTGACATGTCCCATGGGCCACGTGTCACGTCCCGTGTGCCATGTGTGATCTCCCATGTGCCCCGTGTGACATCCTGTGTGCCACATGTGATGTCCAATGTGCCACATGACATGTCCCATGGGCCACGTGTCACGTCCCGTGTGCCATGTGTGATCTCCCATGTGCCACGTGTGACATCCTGTGTGCCACGTGTGATGTCCTGGGTGCCACGTGTGGTGTCCAACGTGCCATGCGTGACTTCCCATGTGCCACATGTGACATCCCATGTGCCACGTGGGATGTCCTGGGGGCCACATGTCACATCACATGTCCCATGTGTCATGTCTCTGGTGCCACGTGTCATTGTCACGTGTCCCGTGTGCCACGTCTCGTGTTCCGGGTGCCGCGTGTCGTGTCCCCGGTGCCACACGCCATGTCCCGTGTGCCGTGTGTCATGTTCCTGTTGCCATGTCCCACGTGTCACCTCCCCGGTGCCGCCGCCTTCATCCCGTGTCCCCAGCACCATGTGTCAGCTCCATGTGCCACGTCTCGTGTCCCATCCCATGTCCCTGGTGCTACTGCCCGTGTCCCATGTGCCCCATCCCATGTCCCACGTGTCCCATCCCATGTTCCACCCACATGTCCCATCCCATGTCCCACATCTCTCATCCCATGTTCCACCCACGTCCCACATGTCCCATCCCATGTTCCATGTGTCTCATCCCATGTTCCACCCACGTGTCCCATCCCATGTCCCATGTGTCCTGTCCCATGTCCCACATGTCTCATCCCATGTGTCACCTGTATGTCCCACATGTCCCATCCCATGTTCCATGTGTCCCATCCCATGTTCCACCCGGGTGTCCCACACGTCCCATTCCATGTCCCACATGTCCCATGCCATGTTCCATGTGTCTCATCCCATGTTCCACCTGCATGTGCCACATGTCCCATCCCACGTCCCACATGTCCCATCCCACGTTCCACCTGCATGTCCCATCCCGTGTCCCACACGTCCCTTCCCATGTGTCCCACCCCACGTTCCAGCCGCACGTCCCATCCCGTGTTCTAACCGTGCTGCGCGTGCGGCGCAGGATGCTGCGGGCGGCGCTGGGCCCGCGGCCCCGGCTGCCGGGGGTGCCGGGGGGGGCCGCCATGGCCTCGGTGGCCGAGCTGGAGGCGGCGCTGGCCGAGGCGCGGGCCTGGGGCCGGCAGCGGCCTCCCCCCGACGCCCCCCCGGGCTGGGAGAACCTCTTCAGGGACACCTTCGTCCCCCTGAGCTGCAGGGACCTGCAGCGAGACCTGCTCCGGGTGAGCCCCGCGCCCCAGGCACGCACACGGGGGACACACGGGACACCGACACATGAGACACGGACACGGACATGGACACAGGATATGGACACGGACACGGGACGCAGACACGGACACCGACACCCACACACAGGACATGGACACGGGATATGGACATGGGACACAGACACGGGACACGGACATGGTTACGGACACAGACATGGACACGGACACCAACACTGACATGGACATGGATACGGGATATGGACATGGGACACAGGACATGTACATGGACACAGGACACGGGACATGGACACAGACATGGGACATGGACATGGACACGGGATATGGACACAAACACGGGATACAGACACGGGACACAGACATGGATATGGACATGGGACACGGGACATGGGACAGGGCCTGGACTGGGACAGAGGACATGGACACAGACACAGGACATGGACATGGGAACGTGGGACAGGGGACACCAGGACATGAGGGGACACCAGGACAGGGGGACATGGGACACATGGACATGGGAACATGGAAGGACATGGGACATGGAGGTGGGGAAATGGGACAAGGGGACAGGGGGTCATGGGGACATGAGGGACTTGGGAACATGGGACATGAGGACAAGGGACATGGGGGGACACCAGGACATGGGACAAGGGGATGGGAACATGGGACATGGGAACATGGGACATTGGACACCAGGACATGGGGACATGGGGACAAGGGGATGTGGGGGCATGGGAACATGGGACAAGGGGGCATGGGGACATGGGAACATGGGACATGGGGGCATGAGACACCAGGACATGGGAACATGGGACATGGGACACCAGGATATGGGAACATGGGACATGGGAATGTGGGACATGGGACACCAGGACATGGGGGGACACCGGGACATGGGACAAGGGGACATGTGACATGGGGCATGGGGACATCCTGGAGGCTGAGGGACATGGGGGGGGGTCACACATCACGGGGGGGTCTCACACCCCCCCCCACCCGCAGGAGTTCCACCCCCCGGGCCCTGCCCGAGCCGCCTTCCTGGCCTGCGCCGGGAGCCTGGAGCGGGCGCTGCAGGCGCGGAGCCACCGCCTGCGGCTGCACCTGCAGGTGAGAGAGACCCCCCCGGGACCCCCACACACTGACCCCAACCCCTCAAACTGACCCCCCCCCCCAGCAGCACCGCCTGCAGCTGCACCTGCAGGGCTGGGCACCCTTGATACCCAGCACCCCTCGGGCAGCACCCCTGCTCACCCATGGCTGCACGCCCAGGCCCCGGCAGTGACCCCCCCAGAGCACCCCGGTAGGTAACACCACGTATGCTACAGGGGATGTGCTGCACCCCACGGCTGTAGGCACCCCCTGACCCACCGCGCTCCCGCCAGCACCTATAGGTGCCTCTGGCGCGGTTCGGTGTGCCCGACAGACAGAACCTGGCACCCCGGTGGTGCCGGTGCACCCGCGGCACCTCACAGGCAGCGCCGGGCACCCCAGAAAACTCCGCTTCAGCCTCACGCACCCACTGATGATGCTGACGCCCCACAGATGGTGCTGGCACCCCATGGGCGGCACCCTGCCTGGGGATGGCATCCCCCATGGGCACCCCCGGCTGCACCGCCACACCCAGAGCCCCACCGGCACCCTGGCTCCGGCAGCCTGGGGCCCTCCTTGGGTCTGAGCCCCCCCAGCTTCATCAGGGGGTGGCACGGGCTGTGTGCCCCACACTGCTGCTGGTGTCATGGGCACGGCTCACACCAGAGCAGTGTGCTGGAGACCCCTGCGCCATGCTGGCTAGCCATGCGCCATGCCAGCTAGCCATGCACCGTGCTGGTTAGCCATGTGCAATGCGAGGTAGCCATGCACTGTGCTGGGTAGCCATGCACCATGTGAGGTAGCCATGCACCATGTGAGGTAGCCATGCACCATGCTGGTTAGCCATGCGCCATGCTGGGTAGCCATGAGCCATGCGACATAGCCATGCGCCATGCCAGGTAGCCATGCACCATGCTGGGTAGCCATGAGCCATGCCAGGTAGCCATGCACCATGCTGGGTAGCCATGAGCCATTGGATGTAGCCATGCACCATGCTGGTTAGCCATGCGCCATGCCAGGTAGCCACGCGCCATGCGAGGTAGCCGTGCACCATGCCAGGTAGCCATGCACTATTCTGGCGAGCCACCCACCGTGCCAAGGCCTGTGCACCCGCTGCCCAGCGTGGCTCTGTGCCGGCTGGGCACACGGAGCTGGCCGCTCCCGGCCTTGGCGTTGCCGGTGTCTGTGCCAGGAGCAGCCGGTGGCCGCAGCTTGATGTCTCCCGAGGGATTCCCAGCACCTTTTGGGGATGAAGTGCCGTGTGCTCTGCCCTTCCTTGGCAGGCCCTGGTGCCAGCGGCGGCTGAGCCGGGATGGGTGACATGGAGCGGGGTCAGGGGGGCAGCGAGCAGAGCGGGGGTGCCAGGGTGCAGGGCAGGGGGTGCTGGCCCTGGGCGGGTGGCAGAGGGACGGGGGGGTCCTGCCCGGGGCCTGGCGCAGTGCCAAGGGTCTCACACCCCCGCGCCAGCACCGAGTGGCCAGCCTGGCCTGGTGACCCTGTTGGCCACCAAGAGCTCGAGGCTGGTGGCCGGGTGGGGGCTGGCACCTGGGGCTGAGGGTCTGGCTGGGGGTGGGGGGGGGCTGCAGGTGACAGACACCTCCCGGGGGTGCGGGGACCCGCTGGACCCCCGGCATGGGCTCCCTGGGGTCACCAACCCCCTGCCTGGGGACCCAGTAGCCCCCCCCGGGACCACGGGCACTGGAGGGCGGGTAAGGGGGGTCCCGGGCGGGGGGATGTAACGCTGCGGGGCCAGAGCCGGGGCTCCGGGGGGGGCCGGGGCGGTGCCGGGTCCCCGGTGCTTCCTCCTGCCCAAACAAGGCAGCGCCGGTGCCCGGTGAGTAAGGACCGGGCAGGGCCGGGGCGGCCCCGGGGGGGCCCCCGCGATGCGGGGCGGGCTCAGGCTGCTCGTCCCGGCCGTATTAGGAGCGATCGGGCCGGCGGCCGCGGGACGCCCGGCCCCGACACCGCCCCGCGGACCTGGGCCGGGGCTGGGGGGAGGAGGAGGAGGAGGAGGAGGAGGAGGAGGAGGAGGAAGGGCCGCGCCCCGCCCCGCCCGTCGCCGCGGTGATGCGGGTGTGTCCCTGTGTCCCCCCCGCTGCCGGTGCGCAGCCGCCGTCGCCGCGGTGACACAGTCACTCACCGTCGCTCCCGTCGCCGTGGTGACGGCGGGTGCTGGCGAGGGGAGGGCTGATGATGATGATGATGGGGCGATGATGGGGTGGGCTCAGCACCCAGCCACCCCCTGGCCCCAGCCCCGCATCCCCAAACCCCCCCCAAACCCCCCCACCAGCCCCGCACCGGGGCCAGGACCACGCTGGGGGACTGAGGGGGACCCCCCCTCCTGCCCAGGCTCCCCCCAACCCTCCTGGGAAGGGCGTTGGGTGGAAACCAGGCCGGGGACACCCCCCCAGCCCCCTGCGCTGCTCTCAGGGTCACATCGGGGCTCAGCAGCCGCCCCACCGGGGAGGGGTCCGGCTGTCCCCAAGCTGGGGGGTGCAGGGACAGGCTGTAGTCGTGGGGCAGGGCCCAGATGGGCCCCCCCGATTGGAACCTGACCCTTTCCGGGGGGGCTGGGGGGGCCGGTGCGTATAAATACAGCTCCTGGCCGCTCTGCCAGGCAGGTGCCAGCGTGTGCCCGCCGTAGAACGGGCACTGTCACCCTGCCAGGCCCTGGGGAGCCCACATCCCCCCCTTCCAGCCCCCCGGAGCCCCCCAGCCCCTGTGGGACCCTGACCCACTTATCCCCCCCGCTCCCCGAAAGCTGACCCGTATCCGTTTCGGCGGGGGTCGGTTACACCGCAGCAGGCAGCGCGGCCGCGGCTCGGGTATCGCCATGGCCGGGGGGCCGCGGCAACCCCCCCCGGCGTGGTAAGAGAGAGCCCGGCCATGAAAAAGTCATGAGGCACCCAATCCCTGGGACCTATTTTCGGGAACAATAACTGGGTGCTGCGCTGACACCGGACCCGCGAGGCTGGGGGGAAGGCGGCAGCGGGAGCCATCGCGGCCTGGGCATCGCCAGTGCGCGGCCATCACCGGTGCACCGGGCATCTGAGCGCTCTGGGGGGCAGGCGGTGGCTGCAGAGCCCATCCCTGGGTGCCTGCGGTGGAGTGCGGCTGCGGCCGGGGGTTCCTGAGGCTTGGAGGGTCCCGGCTGGGCTGGGGAGAAGGTGCCTGTAGGGCAGGAGTGGGGACTGTCCCCTGCAGCCCTGTCCCGTCCTGTGCCCTGCCAAGGCAGCACACCCACACTGCTGTCGTGAGCTTCGGGTGGTCTCAGCCACGAGGTCCCCGAGGACGCCATGTGATGGGGGGTCCCAACCATCGCGGGTTGGGACCACCAGCCATGGTGGGATGGGGTCGGGGAGGGCGGCTGTGACCCCGATCCACAGCTGCAGGAGGGATTTGGGGCCGCAGGACAGATGGAGGCCAAGGGCCCCAAAGCAGGATAAAAGGTTTAAACTAATCAAAATGCCTGGCTAATTGGTAAAGGCGCTTAGGGGCTGGCCGGGAGGCGGCGCGGCTGGAGGTGACCTGCTGCTGAATCCGAGGGGCCGGTAACCTTAGCCCGCCGGGAACGGATACGCTGGCCCACGCCCGGATCGGGTTCCCACCCAAGTTTTCCACCCGTGGCTCCGTGAGAGCCGGGGGGCCGCAGAGCCGGGCGGTGGTGTGGCCGCGCACACCGAGCAGCCGGCCGGGGGCTACCGCGGTGCCCCTCGTCCAGGGTCTCGGTGACAACCGCGCTCCGGGCCACGGCCAACACGGTGCCCGCCACAATCTGGCCGGACTTTGTAATCCTACCTGCGGCTAATTAAACGGGCTGTGGCCCCCCGGTTCCCCCCCCCGTCACCGTGCCCAGCCGTGCCGAGCCCTCCCGTGGGACCAGTGCGGCGGCGGCACCGGGGCAGCGCGGACGTCATCCGGCAGGCCCCGCCGCGACGCCCGGGTTCGGCAGGGCCGGGGAGCCCCCGCCGGCCCCCCGGGGGCCACCCTACACCGGCAGAAGATGCCAACGAATGGGATCCACCAGGTCCTGAAGATCCAGTTTGGGCTGATCAACTGCGAGAGCCGGTACCTGACGGCGGAGAGCTTCGGCTACAAGGTGAACGCCTCGGCGCCCAGCCTGAAGCGTAAGCAGATCTGGACGCTGGAGCAGGATGAAGCCGACAGCTCTGTCGTCTTCCTCAAGAGCCACCTGGGCC
Organism: Coracias cyanogaster; assembly: GCA_033124195.1. NCBI lineage: Eukaryota > Metazoa > Chordata > Aves > Coraciiformes > Coraciidae > Coracias > Coracias cyanogaster. The sequence goes on from JAVSBS010072501.1 coordinate 6,888, forward strand.
GGTACCTGGGTGCCGACAAGGACGGGAAGGTGCGATGCGAGGCCGAGCAGCCGGGCCGGGACGAGCGGTTCAGCATCATCACCCAGTCGGACGGACGCTGGGCGCTGCAGTCGGCCCCTCATCGGCGCTTCTTCGGCGGGCGCGAGGATCGCCTGTCCTGCTTCGCCCCCAGCGTGACCGAGGGCGAGCTCTGGACCGTGCACTTGGCCATGCACCCCCAGGCCAACCTGCTGAGCGTCAGCCGCCGCCGCTACGCCCACCTCAGCGCCCACGAGGACGAGATCGCCACCGACAGCAACCTGCCGTGGGGGGTGGACGCCCTCATCACCCTCTGCTTCCAGGACAAGAAGTACAGCCTGCGGACCTCCGACGAGCGGTACCTGCGCTGCGACGGCACGCTGGTGCCCGAGCCTGGCGCCGGCACCGGCTACACCCTCGAGTTCAAGGCGGGAAAACTGGCTTTTAAGGATTGCGACGGGAAATACTTGGCACCCACGGGACCCACCGGCACCCTCAAGTCCGGCCGCAGCTCCAAGCCGGGCAAAGACGAACTCTTCGACCTGGAGGAGAGTCATCCCCAGGTGGTCTTCACAGCGGCCAACGGCAGATACGTCTCCATCCGGCAGGGTAAGGGATGCCTGCACCTTGCTGCCTGCTCCTGCCTGCACCCCACTGCCTGCACCCCTCTGCCTGCCCCTCCCGCACCCCGCTGTCTGCTCCCTGCCCACCTCAGGAGCCTCGGCTGACCCAAAGGTCTCCCCGGCAGCACCCGTGGGACTGCAAAGGGCTCTGTGGGAGCACCCCTGGGACCCCTGCCACGGGAGGAGACCCTACAATAACAGCGGGGGGGGGATGTGGCCAGTGGGTCCAGGTCGGGAGCAGCAGTGGGGGGGTACAAGGCTCTGTGGGTGTCTGTGGGGCATGTAGGGCTCTGTGGGGGTGTTTGGGGGTGTACATGTGTCTACACATGTGTGTGCGTGAGCAGAGCTCTGCGCAGTGCTTACGTTTGTGTGTTCAGCCCATACATGTATGCGCACAGATGATGCTGCGTGTACACGCGTGTGCACAGCTCTGTGCCGCTGGGACATGTGCGCATGGACGATGCTCCGTGCACACGCGTGCGCACAGCCCGTGTCTGCGTGTGCATGGACGATTCTGCGTGTACTCGTGTGCGCAGAGCTCCGGGCAGCCCATACGTGTGCATTCATGTTGGTGTGTGCACGTACACGTAGGGCTCTGCTCAGCCACACGGGCAGACCCGTGTTTGCACACACAGCTCCGCGCGTGCCCTCCCCTGGCACCCCAGTGCTGGGCAGAGCCGTGCCCGCGGCCGGACCCCGGGCACGGGCCGTTGATGGGACCCCGGGGGGTGCCCGGCTCTCCTGGGGGGCCGTGGCTGTGCCGTGCCCCCGGCTGCCCCGCCGTCCTCGCACCGGGAACACGCCCAGCCCTGTGCCAAGCGGCTTAGCGCCGGGTGACGGTGGCGGGAAGGCTATAAATAAACAGGGGGGCTTGTGCGTTGCGGCGTTGACCAGATGGACAATCAGATTAACCGGCCCAATTAGCGCGATTGTTCGCAGAAGGATTTGCCGCTGCCCGGGAGGGGCCGGGGGAGGGAAAGCGCAGCCGTGGCCCCGCGGCACACGTGGCCGGAGCGTGGCCGGCACCGACGGCCGCTCCCGCCCGCAGGCGTCAACGTCTCGGCGAACCAGGACGAGGAGCTGAACCATGAGACCTTCCAGCTCCAGATCGACCGCGACACCAACAAGTGCAGCCTCCACACCAACACCGGCAGCTACTGGACCCTTGTGGCCCACGGAGGGATCCAGGCTGTGGCCACCGAAGTGTGAGTGGGGCTGTGCCGGGGCGGGGGCTCCAGGGAAGGGTGCTGGGCGGGGTACGGGGCCTGACGCTGTCCCTCCTCTGCCAGCGGTGCCAACACCATGTTCGACATCGAGTGGCGCGGGCGGCGGGTGGCCCTTCGTGCCAGCAACGGCCGGTATGTCTGCACCAAGAGGAACGGGCAGCTGGCGGCCGTCAGCGATGCTGTGGGTAAGTGCCAGAGGCGGACAGAAGGGTCCTGGTGTCGGTCCCCCCACCCCAGGGTGCTCAGGGCCGGGCTCCCATGCAGGGGAGGATGAGGAGTTCACTCTGAAGCTGATCAACCGCCCGATGCTGGTGCTGCGGGGCGAGCACGGCTTCGTCTGCTACCACCGCGGCTCCAACCTGCTCGACTCCAACCGCTCCGTCTACGACGTCTTCCACATCACCTTCAGCGACGGCGCCTACCAGATCCAAGGTGGGTGACGGGGCTGCGGAGGTGGCTACTGGGCTGGGTGGCTACTGGCCAGACCCAGCTGAAAGCCCCTGGGGACTCTCCCCAGGCCAGGGGGGCAAGTTCTGGTACGTGGCGAGCAGCGGGTCGGTGTGCAGCGACGGGGAGCTCTCCGAGGATTTCTTCTTCGAGTTCCGGGAGCGGGGCCGCGTCGCCATCAAAGGGAAGAACGGGCGGTACCTGCGCGGGGACCCGGCCGGCACCCTGCGCGCCGACAGCGAGTCCGTGCTGCGGGCCACGCTCTGGGAGTACTGACCCGCTCGGCCCTGGCCCCGCCGCCGCGGTGTCCCCTGGCCTGGCCGGGGCCACCAGCTCATCCTCCGGCAAAGGACGGTGGTGGAGCCAGTGGTGGAGCTGGTGGTGGCATCCCCACGGCAGCTGTGTCCCCGATTCACAGCATTAAAGGCGGTCTGGATCACAGCACCTCGTCTTCCTTCCACTCCTGCAGTGCCCAGGATCGAGCCCCACGCCCAGCCCGGAGTCTGTGACCCCAGAAGGAGGGTGCTGCTTGTGGGACCCCCACCCTCTGGGAAAGGGCTGATCCCGCCCAATCCTGGGCATCCCTTGGTCAGTTTGCTGACAACACCAAGTTGGGTGGGAAGGTTGATCTGTTGGAGGATCTCCCCTCTGCCAGGCTGGGGGAGCAGGAGATGGAAAAGGGAAAGGAAAAGACACGGGCACGGGCTGAGCGGCACACGATTGTTTTCATGGCAGACAACAGGTTTACAGACACTGGAGCAGTGCGTGCAAGGACAGGGCCGTGACCCGCCGCACCGCTCCAGAAATACGAGATCATTTATAGAAACAACGGGGGGAGCGGAAAACCCGCCCTCCCCTGCCCAGCAGAAAACGGGGCTCCCCCAGGGTGGGTGCCCGCTGGGCACCCTGGCACAGCACCCTGTTTGTCCTGATCCTGAAAGGCAAGGCAGCGACACGGGGGCACAGCCCTCCGCCGGCACGGCAACCGCCAGGAGAGCACTAAACTACCACGGCTAGAACGATCCACAAGACAGCACGGCCCCGGTGGGCTGCCCGCCGGCATGGCCGGGCTCGGGGGGGGACGGCAGGGCCGAGCCGGGCCAGCCCAGAAGCCCCCGCTCTGCCGCCGGACCCCCGCGACCCTCCGGTGCTGCTGACAACACGACCACGAAACACGCACAGACACACACCCCCCACCCGGACCACCGCCGCGGCCTTGCTGCCCTCGCCGCCAGCCCCGTGCCTCCTCCGGCGGGGGTCTCTTCCTGCCGCTGGCCCGGTGGGCTCCCAACCCCGGCCGGCGGGGCTCAGGGAGCCCCGTGGCGCGCTGCCCACCCCCCTGCTCACAGCAGGACGAGGCTGGGGTTGCGCAGTTGCCTGTAGATGTGCAGGAGCTTCTCGGCTGTCGCAGGTCCCTCCTCACCCAGGGACGGTTGGTCGCGAAGGGTCTGAGCTTCCCTCAGCAGCATCTGTACGAAGGAGACGGAGCTTGAGACGCGCAGTGGCTCGGGGATGAAGCGGGGGGGTCCCCAAGGGCGCGCACCCCATGGGGAGGGCGGTGGGGCACGGGGGGTGCCCACCCTCACGGCTCACCTCGTGGTTGGCCTGGATCTGGCGCAGGTACTGCATGCGGAGGTCGGGGGGGCCTGAGCCCTGCGCCGCTTGCTCCAGCACCAGCGCCTGCGGGGAGCCGAGAGCTCTACTGGGATGGGTGCTGGGAGCACTGGCCGCTCCAGCCCCGAGCCATGGGGAGCCCCAGCCACAGCAGACCCCAGCCCCAGGGAACCCCAACTGTAGCAGCCCCCAGCCCTGGGGAGCCTGGGCCACGGCACCGGACACGAGTCTGGTCTCTCCACCTGGCAGCCGCGCTGCCTGACTCTCCCCCAAGGCCTGGTGCTGCACTTGCCGGCACCAAAGCAGCGCTGGGAAGACCACCAGGCTCCGTTTCGCTGCCAAACTGGCCGTTTTGGGTGGATGGCACCTCCCAGGGACCTCCATGGCCCAAATGCCCAGAGCTGAGGCCAGGGCTTGGGAAGGGAGCGAGGCCCACCACGGTCCTACTCCCCAGGCTGGTTTGCCACACGGTGGTGCCAGAGAAACCCTCCTGGCTGCACCCCCAGGCTCTGGCCCCTGGGTTTTGGTTTGCCCAGGGTCCCCCTGTCCCAGCCCTGCGGTGGCACCAGCCGAGCGTACCTGGATGCGGCGGATGACGGCGTGGTGCATCCTGCACATGTGGGCCAGTGACGGGCTCTCCATCAGGATCTCCACAGCCTGGATGGGGCCCGCGGGGCTCAGGTCGTTCATGGCCACCTGGAAGAGCGAGAACATCTTCACTGCCATCAACTCCGGGCAGGGGGCAAGCAGCCCCAGGACGCAGAAGGCTTCTTCTCCCCCCTTCCTACACTCCCACCTCATTTGCTCTCCAGCTGGGTACAGGTGAACACGGCAGATGCTGCCAGCCCAGCAGGGCACATCAGACCCCTGCCCAGCCCCTCCAAGGGGCATTTGCCCCCCATCCAGCCTCAGTGGCCATCAGACCCCAGATGAGCCCTCGCCTGCTCCCTCCGCCCTGGCAGAGGTGGCTACCACAGCCAGGAGAGCGGCTACCAGTCTCGCTGGGGTGAGTGGACACCCGTTCCCTGCCACCCCAGCGGATTTAATCCCACAGGCTTAGCCCAAGGAGAATTAACGGTGTCACTAATGACGCTGGTGATATTAGTGCTCTGAAGCGTGAATCAGCCCGGGCCAGGCCGTGACCACACGCAGGGCCCCTCGGCGCGGGCTCAACCAGCCACAGCGGCAGAGCCGGGCAGCGATCCGTGCTTTTTCTTTGAGCCAAGAGAGGGATTTTGGCATTAAAGAGGGACGAGCCACCACGGAACAGATCCACAGCCCAAATCCAGCCACACTTGTGCCTCGCTTTGTGGAGCCACCGACACGGAGCTGCCCAAAGCGGCAGGAAAAGCCCATTTCACCCCACGGCCAAGCCCGACACCAGGGCAGGGCACAGCGAGTGCCCGAGGCTACCCTGTATCAGCGGTGCTGGGCAACAGACGGCCAGGGGCAGGAGCCACATGGCTCTGGCACAAAGGCAGTGGCAAAGAGGGCTGACAAGGACCCTGGGGGCAGTGAGGGACGCGGGGAGGGGACATTGCCTTTGCTGTCCCAAGGCCAGAGTGCCCTGAGCGATGCCCCAGTGGCTCACTGCCCTGCTTTACAAGGAAATGAGAACATCTGGGGGACACAAACCCGCTTGGAAAGGGAGGGAAGTGGCCACAGCCTTTGGGAAGCTCCAGGCTGGGAGGAGGAGCTCTAGTAACGCAGCCCAGCACACAAGCCCCAGCCCCACAGCAGCTCCCAGGCTGCGTCCGGACCCACAGCATGGGGTCAGCACGGCTGGGCCACATCACCCAGCTCCCCAGGGCTGCGGGACGGAGCCGGCTCTGCGGGATGGAGTTTCTCTGCAGGGCTAACCCCATCCTTGCCTCTCGGACACGCAGCTGCACCTCAGCTCCATCCGGCGCCGTGCCGCGCACCGACGCCACCTCCTCGCTGCTCAGCGCCTCGGCCCCGGCGTTCTCGGCCAGCAGCCAGCGCAGCGTGGCACAGCTCAGCGGGACATCTGGGGACGAAAGGACAGAAAGTGGAGCTTGTTACGTCACGGGATGGGCTCAGCAGCTCCGCTCAGGGCAGGGCGATGAGGCTGGTGCAGGAGGGAGTGGCCTGGGTCTGGCTAGAAAAAAAACTGGCTGGATGGTGGAAGTTGGAGCCAAGTCGGGGTCGGGCTCTTCTCCCAAGGGACAATTTCTTGGTGGGAAGGGCTGTGAAGGGCTGTGCCAGGCTGGGCAGGGCAGTGGTGGAGTCCCCATCCCTGGAG
>JAVSBS010072502.1:0-10347 GCA_033124195.1 Coracias cyanogaster
GCTGTGGAGATGTGGTGCTGAGGGACGCGGGTTAGTGGTGACCTGGCAGTGCTGGGTTAATGGTTGGACTCGATCTTAAAGGTCTCTTCCAACTGAAACAATTGTGGACCACAATCAATACAGCTGCCCACATCCATAAACAGCAACTTGTGCCTCTCTATCTCCAACAAGGAGCAGCCCCCTCCTTCACCCAGCTCCCACCGTCAGATCTACAAATACGGTTACAAGGGTTTCCTCAGCAAGCCCACAACCCCTAAAGCACCTCACCTCCTTTCCCCTTCCCAAAAGGAGCCAGGACTCACAGTGGTCTGGTTGGAGACCAGAAGAAGCAGAAAAGGGGTGGAAAGGTTGTGCCCAGTTGCCAACGCATGGTGCAACATCCCGGCCACGCAGTTTTCACATTGTGTCATGCCCTCCCCGCTCCTGGTCCTGTAGATATGGCCGTGGCTGCTCACCAAGCCTCTGCGCCTTCATTCACCCTGGCCACTTTGCTCACAGCTTCCTAAAAGTCTGTGACTGACAGATGCGGCCCAACTGAAGCCAGGCTGCGGGGTGTCTCCTCCCGGGCGCTCACTGGGGTGAGGATGGAGCATGCATTGGCCACGGGCTGGAGAAGGAGCTGGCAAAGATGCAACTGCCAGGCAAGGGAGGTCACCTTCATACGCACCAGAGCAAGCAAAATTAGCCTCCGACCTGTTATCTCCAAGCATTTGTGCAGCCTGCTTCAAAGTGAATTATGGATAAATGCAACAACCACTCTGGGAAATTCCTCATCCATGACCTCAAGCTTCCCTCCAACTTATACAAAGTCCTTCTGTGGCTCCTAAAAAGCTCCCTTTCCCAGGGCTTCCCCACCTACACTGGTCCAGACCTTTGTGCACCAGCAGCAGACCCAGCCCTGGCACCAGCATTGCCCAGGAGGGGCTGGTGCTCAGACTTCACGTCCTCCCCACTCCCCAGATACGTGCTGCACCCCTTGGGGGGGCACAGGGCTCCCCAGGGCCACGCACGCATCCCAGAGGGGCACGGGCAGCCTTGGCAGCCACAGCTCAAGACTGGCACCCACACACACCAGGGAAGGACATCTCTGCTTCCAACCTTCTCCTCCTCTCCTCTCACCCAGTAATTAGCCCATTTCTGCATCAAATAGAGTCTATTAAAATCTCAGCTTCTCTCCCAAACAATAGATTAACGTAATCCTCTTACGACACGGAGCTGACCATGCCTGCTGCAGTCAGGGATTGCAAACTTTCGAGCCTGGAGTCAAATTTTACCTTTTCATGTCAAAGCTCTGAACACCACACTAATCAGACAGACGGGGATGTTGGATTTACTCAGCGTAAGGCTTCCCATTTAAATTAAGCCAAAAGATTTCCCCCAGGTTATAGCAATTTAATTAAAACAAAGTAAAAACAAACCTCTAAAACTTCCAAAATGCTAGTTGTAGAATTAAACCCTCCAGGACTGCCAGGCAGAGTACAGAACCCAAATAGCACCCCGGGGAAAACAAACACATTGACTTATTTCGGTAAAATTAAAAGTCTGACAACCCAGATCATATCCTCCACAATATAAGTAAAAATACTTAGAGCCCCCATCAGGCAAAGACAATTACCCAGACGGTCAATGCCACCAAAGTGAGAAGTTGCATATTGAGACTCCTTACCTGAGATGCTCTCCACTGATGTACAGCTTCAAGTTGCGGAAGTGAAAACTCTCTAATCAAAGAGGCGCTCGGAAGATGGAATTCAGCTCCTCAAGCCCTGGGACCTCAGCAATACCTGCGGTTCCCGGAAGTTGGTGGGATGAGCTGTGGCCTTGTGTGGCAGCCACACACAGGGCTCCTGTGAAGTCCCCCAGCATGAGCTGCTGCACTTCAGGTCAGTTGGTATGAGCCCTGAGGAACTTCATTGCTCATAGACCTCCCTTCCATACACTCACGTTATGCTCGTGCTGTGAATACACAGTCCAAGCCCAACACTGCAACCTTGTATAGTGCGACCAAGTTTTCTACTGCTGGGTGCAAATGAGGAAGAGGGATACTCTCACACCCTCTGCCCACATCAGCTCTTCCCAGTTTCTACCTTGCTGCTGCTCTCAAAGGATGCTGCCAGGCTGCTGGCAGAGGGAAAGGAAAACCTGGGGAGGTGTCTGGGCAGGCTGATGGGGACTGGCTGTAGGACACACATCTGTGTCACACTGTGGAGCTTGCTGTCCCAGTCACTCACCTGCGAGCATAAACTGCAGCCTTTGGAACAGACAAAACACCATCAGCAGTAACATGCCATGAGGGCCCAGGATCAGTCAGCTGAGCTGGTCTGAACCTAAAAACAACCCAGTCCACCCACACTCCCACAGTCCTCAGTCATGGTGCAAGCTGACTCATTCCATGGCCATGCAAGCACTAGACCCAACATGAGAGAGGTGGAGGGCGGTGGCTCGGTCTGGGGGCTCAGGGGTCCAGACCTTTCCCCAGCATCCCCCAGACGATGCGCAGCGTGAAGCTGAAGAGGTGGGGTGGGGGCAGACAACGTCAGCCCTTGCGAAGCCTCCCAGGATCCTGCCAGAGTCTGGACCACGTGCGGAAAGGCAGCAGAACAACTGCACATCCAGGATGACTGGAGAGTGAAGCACATTAAAAAGCTCAAATGTTCAAGTGCCAACTGAACACAGGTTTGAGCCAAGGGCATTTCTGCCAGTCAGGGTCAAGGATCCACTGGATTTCTACTATAATTCAACAATGTCCCCCAAAGAGACTGTGAGGCAACACCTTTTACCAACACCCCCACTGGGGCTGACTGTCAAGCTGTGCTTCAACACAACCTCACCTGGCACAAAGGGAAGCCATCAAGCAGAGCACACCATCCTTGGCACAGAGGATGAAGGTTCAGCACCACAGCCGCACTTCACAGTGGCAAAGCCCGCTGAACCTCCAACCCCATGATGTCAACATGGCAAGAAAAATAACTCACAGCATGTACACTACAAGGCCACCGCTGGGAAACAGCCAACAGACAGGAAATGAACCTTTCAACTACAAGATAAAGTAATTTGGAAATTGAGGCTTCCTCGCCAGTTATCAGCTGCTACGGGAGAGTAGATGGTGAAGCACAAAGCACTGAAGTCAATGGTTCTTCATGTCAAATACCTAAAAATGCAGCATCAGGAGGGTGTCCAACAGAACAGGTTACATAGTCCACATCCTTCATGTGCTATTGCTGCACGTCAACGTACACACAGACACAGGTTGTCTTAAGCTAAGAGGCCAAGCAGCCCTCAAAGCAGCACATCCCTAACACCCCAGAGGGCAAAAAAAATCTTCAGACACACCACAGACATGTCTGTGACCACCACACTTTGCTGAACCTTATCTCAGCCATGACATGCACCTCTGCACGTCACACCCCAGCCCTGTTTCTCAGTGCACAGGGCAGGACATGCACCACAGAAGGACAGAACTGTGGGGGCTCGAAGGGACCTCTGGAGATCATCTCATCCAAGCCCCCTGCCAAAGCAGGGTCACCCAGAGCAGAGTGCCCAGGATCACATCTAGAGGGGTTTTGAAAGTCTCCAGAGAAAGAGACTCCACAACCTCTCTGGGCAGCTTGTTCCAGTGCTGCCCAGGGAGGTGGTGGAGTCAACATCCCTGCAGATGTTTAAAAAACGAGTGGATGTAGCACTTGAGGTGATGGTCTAGTGGCTAGAGAGATGTTGGGATGGAGGCTGGACTTGATGATCCTGGAGGTCCTTTCCAACTATAATGATTCTATGATTCTATGATTACCAGGGCAGAGTAGAGGGGGAGGAGAACCTCCCTTGACCTGCTGCCCACACTCTTCTGAATGCACCCTAGGAGACCGTTGGCCTTCTTAGCCACATTACCTGTGGGGCTGAGCAGCTTCACTGTCCCACAAAGTGACGGGCAGCAGCCACGATGCCTCTGCTGGCACCTCTGGCAGGTCTGTGAGCTGGGTCATGGCCTCCCAAACACAGATGAGCCCCAAGTGACAAGTTTGCTTCACCCCAGGCAGGGCCACAGGATCCCTCAGAGCCTGATGCTTGCAAAAGCAACAGGTGGGAGTCACAGGGAGCATCATGACAGCACAACAAACCTGAGCTTCCTGCCTTCTCCTCAGGTCTCAGTCCCCTGACCTCAGATGAAGAACTGCAGATGAACTAACTGGGGCAGAGACCAGTCCCTCAGCCACAGGCCCCGGGGAATTGCCTAGGACATCATCCCCAACAGGCTGCCAGAGGCAGGCAGAGCTCAGTGGTGCAGCTCAGCATTGTGCAGTCCCCAGATGATTAAAATCAGGATATGCTCCCCCGCAACAGGCCTGGAGAGAAAACCCGAGGTGCCGCTTTCCCTCCCAGGAGGGGCTCAAGAAGGTCTATTAGGCTACTTCTCTGCTGCACGGTCATGCCAGGCCCCAGCAGCTCCCCTCCCAAAGGGCTGCTCCCCATCTGCGGGATGGGCTGGCCTGCTTCAAGGGCACAGAGGAGGCTTCCCCAGCCAAGACACCTCACTGGGAAAAGTTGGAAAACAAGAAAAAGAAGGAAAAAAGGAAGACTACATCTTAGCCCATGCAGTCCCTGTGCTGGATGTCTCTGCCCCAGCTCACTGCACTCTGGACCAGCCCTTCTGTCACACCATGACCACATCCACTGTCGGACCCTCAAACCCACCTCAGCAAGCACCTCTGTGAGCCCCCAACCTGCTATCCACAAATGTGCCAGCCAGTGTCTAGAGCATGCAGAGAAAACTCCTCACTCCCAAACCCCCTAGAAGGAATTCTGGGAAAGGGAGTCACAAACCTCACCAAAATCCAGAGCCCTCATCTTTCTCTTCGGAGCCTTCCTAAAGCACCCAGAGTCTGACTACAGCAGCCCTTTGCCAACATACAGAAAGCAAAAACTGAGCCTGGGTAGACAGAGTTGAGAAGCAAAAGCTGATGGGTTTCCATAGGGCAGCGTGGCTTCATGTGCTCATCTCCACTGGTCACACTCGGCTCAGGTGCAGACAGTGGCTCCCCAGGACACCCAGCACAGCAGTTTTGGGACACTCAGCAAAGCCCTGGGGTTTCTTTGTGTTAGCTGCTGCAGAGAGCAGACAGAGCAGGACCACACAGCACAGGCAGCCAGCACCCACAACAGCCACAGGCCACCCCACATTGCTCTGAAGCATTCCAGCTACAAGAAACTGGGGTGGTTTTGCACACTAATATCCCCAGGCTCTGCCCAAGCTGGGTGATGTTTCCCACTCAGCCATGTCTTTCCAGCCATTCATTTTCCAAACCAAGTCTAGTTCTTCCTCCACCTGCAGCGAAACTCGTGCTCCCCTCTGCTCTGGGGGCATGGCAGGACCTGGCAGTGGAGTGGTATGTGGCAAAGCAGGCCCTGGGACTTAATGCCGTCAATAAATCTGGCCATAGAATGAGACAGGGCTGTAAAGGGTTGGGTTTTCTGCTTGGTGCTTGCAGCAGGACATGCCACCAGCTGCTGCTGGAAAGATTTCCCTGCCTGGGCAGGTTTCAGCATGTTTCACCCTCTGCTTTGCCCTACTGAGGTCCACATGTACACCTTTGGAGTATTGTGTCCAGTGCTGGGCTCAAGAGAGACAATGAGCCACTGGAGAGAGTCCAGCGGAGGCTACAGAGATGTTGAGGGGACTGGAGCATCTCTGTGCTGAGGAAAGGCTGAGAGCCCTGGGGCTGCTGAGCTGGAGAAGAGAAGGGAACAAGGGGCAAGAGACACAAACTGGAACCCAGGAGGTTCCATCTGAACAGGAGGAGAAACTTCTTTTCTATGAGGGTGCCAGAGCCTGACCCAGGCTGCCCTGAGAGATTGTGAAATCTCCATCTCTGGAGAGATTCCAAACCTGCCTGGACACAATTCTGGGCATCCTGCTGCGGGTGACCCTGTTGGAGCTGGGGGGCTGGATGAGATGATCTCCAGAGGTCCCTTCCAAGCCCTACTACTCTGTGATATGCTGCACACAGCCCATGGAGCGACCAGGCAGGAACACTGCTGAGCAGGACCATCCTCCTTGTGCCCACACCAGCAGGTTAAAGCCAGAATGATGTACCACAGAAGGATCCTCTCACCTTGAAGGAAGGGCCATCACCGAGCCAGCACGACCCATGTCCTCCCCAGCACCCTGCAAATGGCTTGTGATCTCTCCCGCCACCTCCAGGGATGCAGAGCAAGCATTCCACACAGGCTTTGGAAGGAAAAAAAAAAAAATAAAAAAAAAAAATCAGGTAACATCCTTACACACATTGAGGAAAACACATTTTAAAAGGTCACTCCACCTCTAACACATGGAGCAGGAAAACTTTAAAGCAAGCAGTGAAAGTGGGAAGTACCAGAGGATATCACAGGCCATGTTTTCACTACACACATCTGCTGGCAGGCCAATACTGACCAAGATAAACAGACATATGAGCTGCAACCAGAGCAGTCAGACCTGTGAAAGCCTCATGGATAAACGCACTTGGAACAGCACAGGAAGCCCCACAGGGCTCAGCAATAAGATTAAGCGATAATAGGGCAGCTCTGGCAATTTGAGCAGCTTTCCCAGTCACTTCATCAGCCCAGAAGACTGGAGTGTGGAAATCTGTAGCAAGCATCACCACCAGGGCTCATCTGCTGCATCAGGTACTACCGCTTCTGAGATGTGGTCATGGCCCAAATCTCCTCCAAGCACCTCAAGAAGTGGGCAGCCCTGGGGCAGGGTAACAGACGGGGTCTTCTGGCTCCAGAGTAGGTCCAGCCACAGGAGCATAGAGATGCCAAGAACTAAGATCTTTTCAATGCATCAAGATGCAAATAAAGGTAGATAACATGAAAATAAAAGAACAAATAGAATAAAGATGCAAAACATTGATTCATCAACAGACAGGCCTCCTGCGGAGTTCCAGCTACAGGAGCTAAGCTGTGTAAGTCCAGGCTTAATACGCCTTCTTCCAGACTCCCAAGGGTTCAGCTGTGCCAGCCGTCCTGCATCCCCTCTTCTCAGGTGAGCTGCACCCCGTGGCTGAATGCTGCCCAAGCTGCCGATGTGCCCTTGTCATCTGCCCACTTATTTGCAGAGGAACAGAAGGGGATATTACAGAGTACTAAGGTACACCCCGGGCACTAGTTTCAAGTCTTTGATTTACTCTTTCACAGGTCACTGTCTCTGGAAATGTCTATCAAAGGCCACTGCCAGCACAGTCAACAGCTGCACTGCTGCCTGAGCATGAAAAATGAACCAGCCTTTCCTTCCAAATTACTCCTGCCTCACAGAGAGGGCTGCGAGGACAGAAAGCAGGGGGCAGGAAGGAAGAAAAGATCAGTGAAAGCAAGGGCACGCAGCAGAATGCGATGTAAAAGCCCGTTCTGCAAGAGCAGGATTGGGGCAGTGAGCTGGAGCACTGGAGCCCTCTCCCTGGCCAGGCCCTGCCCAGGAAACTGTGCAAGCAGCTGTAGGCTGCTCACAGGCTTTTGATTGTCAAAAGGCCTTCTAGGGAAAAAAAAACAAAAAAAAGAAAATCAAAGTGACAATCAGCAACCCTGAAACCTGAAGGAAATGGAGCAGGCAGGGATTTTGGAGGTTGGGAAGAAAAGAAAGGCAGAAGTGACCCGCTGGGACAGGGCTGTCAGCAGCGGTCCTGCAACACCGCATTTCAACTCCTGCACAGCTGATTTCCCAGCCCAGCTGATGTGACCCAAGAATGTTCAGCACAGAAAAGAGGAACCTGCCTCCCCTGGCACACACGGACCTCACGTTACAGCAAAGGACAGGGAGAAAGCAGAGGAGCAAGGCAGCCCTTTGCCACCCCGGCTCCCCTCCAAGAGCTCCGACTGCGCCAGCTCCAGTGACTCCGCAGGGCTCAGCCCTGGGGTACGCTTGGGCTGGGTACGAGATCCATAGCAAGCGCTCAGAGCCTGAGAGGTCTCCCTCAGCAGCTTGCTGGATTAAGGAGTTAACACAATGTGTCCCTCTGGAAGAAATTACACAGGCTGTTAAGAAAGACATGTCTCTCATCTGATGAAATCCAGCAATCATTGCAGTAGTATGTGCAAACTCAACGGGCTCTGGAAAGCAAAGGGAACGCTGCAGTGGCTCTCGAGAGCCCACTCCAGAGAGGGAAGCCAATAGGCAGAGCAGCAGCTCTATTAGCAGGAAGGCAAACGTGCAGACACAGCCGTACCCACCTGCCGAGAGCCAGCTGGTCCCTGCTTCCAAGGGTTCAAGTAAATCAAGGCTCAGCAGCAGTCTCCCACTGGCAACCAGTGCCTCCAGAGCAAGGCAAACAGCCCCAAGCATTGGGGCACCTTCGACACCTCACTATTCGCTTTCCAGAAAAGAGGGAGGAACACATTAGTCCACCCCCGAGGTGCCAGCACCTTGGGAATCCAAAGTGTTAGCTTGTGCTGCTCCTGCCACACACGAGCAGGGATGAATCCTGGCTTCCTCACCCAGCCAAGGGGACCGAGGAGTGCAGGCTCCCACAGGAACACCATCTGCTATAGCATCCCCTTACGTTCAGGGGACAGCCACCATTTAATACAGCGTTAGTCAAGGTGTAGCCAGTGCCGCCGCCTCAGCAGTGGAGTTGTGCTGCAGACAGCAGCACTGGCTACATTGAATTTGGCTCTGCCATCTCCTTGGTGCTCAGCAGCTTCACCACAATGGAGCCCGATTGGTAAAACATCCAACTTGAGCAAAGGAAAGATGCAGGGAAGAGGTGATGCAGCTTGCATCGCCATCAGCAGAGCCCTTTTGTGCAACCAAACCATCCATGTGCGGAGATGCACCTGGAGGTCATTTTCCCGGGGAACCTGAGGTGGGGCCCCTGAACTCGGCACAGACCACAGATGTGCACAGAGTTCCCAGGTCCTGAGCGCAACCCAGAGCGTGAGGCACCAAAGGGCAACCATCTGCACACGCAGCACTGCCGCGCAGCTCTCCACACTCACAGCTGCCAATTCCCAGTCCTTCCCAAGGGAGCCTGTTGGTTTGGATGCTGTGCCAGGCTCCACATCACAGAGATCCATGGGCACCTTCACAAACACAGAGGGCCAGTGACCAGCTCGTCTCTGCAGAGCTCCCCCATCATCCCCCCCCAGCAAGCATGGACACACATGGGGTAACACCTCACTGCAGTGAAGCTCCTCAGTGGGGTTTGCTTCCCACATGCTGCATGTACCTGCTGCTGCTGCTTGAAGCAACTCCCCCAACACCTCCACTGCCATGGTGCTTTGCTCCCTGGAAAGGTCCTTCAACAGTCTCAGCCTGGCCTCAGGAACATCTACCTGTGGTGTCAGTCATAGAATCATAGAATCATTTTGGCTGGAAAAGAGCTTTAAAATCATTGAGTCTAATCATTAACCCAGTACTGCCAGGTCACCACTAAGCCATGTCCCTCAGCACCACATCTCCACGGCTTGGAAACTACTCCAGGGATGGGGACTCCACCACTGCCCTGCCCAGCCTGGCACAGCTCTTGGCAACCCTTGCCAGGAAGAAATTGTTCCTCATATCCAACTAAACCTCCCTTGGCACAACTTGAGGTCATTTCCTCTCATCCGATGGCCTGCTCCTTGAGAGAAGAGATCAACCCCCACCTGGCTCCAACCTCCCTTCAGGGAGTTGAGAGCCAGAAGGTCTCACCTGAGCCTCCTTTTCTCCAGCCTCAACAATCCCAGGTCCCTCAGCCGCTCCTCATCAGACTTGTGGTCCCCGTGGTCTGCCACAGGGCTAGGCTCAGTACCACCAGCACAGCTCAGCAGCCTGGCACGTGCATTATGAAGTACATGCAGTTGTGCATTAAATCAGCCAAGTTTCCACAACAGTCTTGTGTGCTGACCTACAACAGAGGCACTGCACCAGTCAGGCCCTGCTTCATGGACCATATTTCACTCATTTTCGCCTCACTGCCCCACTCCAGATCTTCCCAGCATCCCAGGGGTGAAGCTGTGCCACTCACTCTTCCAAACCTTCCTCAACCCTGTTAAGCCCCTCAGGAGCTTGTGTAGAAGCTCTTGCATGACCCAGCTGAAGGTAGACTTACAGAAGGAAATAAAAGTTAATATTCAGAGTTTTTCTGATCAAAGCAAGGAATCCCACAGATTTCCAAACTCCAATGGCAAGAAAAGTTGGACAAGCTGGAAAACAGAAATGCCTGTGGACTGTCCAAGAAGATGACTTTGTTTGAAACACCACCTCTTGCAGCCTGTGCAGGAGACACAGGCAGACCACACGGCACTGCACTAGAGCCAGACCTCTGGGGAGCAGGGTGACAGCAGCTGCTTACCCAAATACCCTGTTTTCCCGCCCCCCCCCGCCCCGACCAAGCGCAG
>JAVSBS010072503.1:0-12969 GCA_033124195.1 Coracias cyanogaster
CTCAGTTCCCTCAGGACCCTCCCTCCTCCCCCCCGGCAACGACCTCTGACCTCAAGACACCGGAAGTGACCTTTAACCCCCCTCATAAGACCGGAAGCTTCGGGGGGAATCAATCAATCAATCAATCAATCAATAAAATCCGTTACCGGACTCGGAGGGGGGGGCGCCGGCATCGGCGTCTCTCCGTTAAATGGCGGCCGGAAGAGGCCGCCCGCCACTTCCGGTGCGCGCCTCCGCATGCGCGGGAAGGCCCAGCCAATAACAACGCCCCCCTTCCTGCGAGGAGCGCTCCCATTGGCTGGCCGCTCCTTGGCCCCGCCCACTCCCCCTCCTTCTTCCCCCACCCTCCTCCCCGTGGCCGCCATTTTGGGGGGGGGGCCGTTTTTGGGGTGAAAAGCGCGGATTTAGGGGGCGAGGAGGCATGTTTTTGGGGAAAAAGGCCGTTTTTGAGGGGAAAAAGGCCGTTTTTGGGGGCGGGGGCCATTTTGTGGCGGGAGGGCCCATTGGGGGGGGGGGCTTCGAGAGGGCGGTTTGTGGGGCCGCGGGCAGTTTTGGGGTGAAAGAGGCGAATTTTGGGGTTCGAGAGGCCATTTTGTGAGGCCAGGGATAATTTTGGGGTGAAAGAGCCTGATTTTGGGGGTGCAAGAGGCCGTTTTGTGGCAGTAGCGCCCATTTTGAGGGTTCAGGAGCCCGTTTTGGGGTGAAAGAGCCTAGTTTTGGGTTGTGAGAGGGCATTTTGTGAGGCCAGGGGCCATTTTGCGCTAAAAGAGCCTGATTTTGGGGTGAAAGAGCCTGATTTGGGGGGTTCAAGAGGCCATTTTGTGGTGGTTGAACCCATTTTTGGGGTGAAAGAACCTGATTTTGGGGTGAAAGAGCCTGATATTGGGGAGCGAGAGGCCATTTTGTGAGGCCAAAGCCCATTTTGGGGTGAAAGAAGCTAATTTTGGGGTGAAAGAGCCTCATTTTGGGGTGCAAAAGGCCAATTAGGGGGTGCGAGAGGCCATTTTGTGAGGCCAGGGGCCATTTTGGGGTGAAAAGAGTCTAATTTGGGGGTGCAAGAGGCCATTTTGTGACTGCAGAGCCCCTTTTTGGGGTGAAAGAGCCTAATTTTGGTTTGCAATAAGCCATTTTGTGAGGCCAGGGGCCATTTTGGGGTGAAAAGAGCCTAATTTTGGGGTGGGAGAGCCCAATTTTGGGGTGCGAGAGGCCATTTTGTGAGGCCGGGGGCCATTTTGGGGGAAAAGAGCCTGATTTTGGGTGAAAGCCTGATTTTGGGGTGCAAGAGGCCATTTTCTGGTGGTTGGATCCGTTTTTGTGGTGAAAGAACCGAATTTTGGGGCTCAAGAGCCTGATTTTGGGGTGCAAGAGATCAATATAAGGGAAGCAAGAGGCCATTTTGTGAAGCCGGGGGCCATTTTGGGGTGAAAGAGCCTGATTTAGGGGTGGGAGAGCCCAATTTTGGGGTGTAAGAGGCCATTTTATGAGTCCAGGGGCCATTTTGGGGTGAAAGGAGCCTGATTTTTGGGTGCTAGGGGCCATTTTGTGGTGGTAGCCCCCATTTTTGGCATGAAAAGCCCATTTTTGGGGTGAAAGCCTAATTTTGGGGTGTAAGAGCCCATTTTGGGGGTGCAAGAGGTCATTTCTGGGGTGGAAGAGCCTAATTTTGGTGTTCAAGAACCTGATTTTTGGGTCCAAGAGCCCAATGTGGGGGTGCGAGAGGCCATTTTGTAAGACCAGGAGCCATTTTGGGGGAAAAGAGCCTGATTTTGGGGTGAAAGAGCCTAATTTTTTCTTGCGAGAAGCCATTTTGTGAGACCAGGGGCCATTTTGGACTAAAAAAGAGCATTATTTTGGGGTGAAAGAGCCTGATTTTGGGGTGTGAGAGGCCATTTGGTGAGGCCTGGGGCCATTTTGGGGTGAAAAGAGTCTAATTGTGGGGTTCAAGGGGCCATTTTGTGGTGATAGCACCCATTTTTGGCATGAAAAGCCCATTTTTGGGGTGAAAGAGCCTGATTTTGGGGAGCAAGTGGCCATTTTGTGGCAGTAGTGCCCATTTTGAGGGTTCAAGAGCCCATTTTGGGGTGAAAGAGCCTGATTTTGGGGTCTGAGAGGCCATTTTGGGGTGAAAGAGCCTGATTTTGGGGTGTGAGAGACCATTTTGTGGTGTTTGAGCCGGTTTTTGGGTTGAAAGAAGCTAATTTTAGGGTTCAAGGGGCCATTTTGTGGGTGCAAGAGGCCATTTTGTGACGCCGGGGGCCATTCTGGGGTGAAAAGAGCCTGATTTTGGGGTGCAAGAGGCCATTTTGTGAGGCCAGGGGCCATTTTGGGGTGAAAGAGCCTAATTTGGGAGTGGGAGAGCCCAATTTTGGGGTGCGAGAGGCCATTTTGTGAGGCCGGGGGTCATTTTGGGGTGAAAAGAGCCTGATATTGGGGAGCAGGGGGCCGTTTTGTGGCAGTAGCGCCCATTTTGAGGGTTCATGAGCCCATTTTGGTGTGAAAGAACCTAATTTTGGGGTGCGAGAGGCCATTTTGTGAGGCTGGGGGCCATTTTGGGGCATAAAGAGTCTAATTTGGGGGTGTGAGAGGCCATTTTGTGAGGTCAGGGGCCATTTTGGGGGTTCAAGAGATCATTTTTGGGGTGAAATAACCTAATTTGGGGGTTCAAGAGGCCATTTTGTGGGTGCAGGAGGCCATTTTGTGAGGCCGGGGACCATTTTGGGTTGAAAAGAGTCTGATTTGGGGGTGCGAGAGGCCATTTCGTGGCGGCCGAGCCCCTTTTTTGGGATGCGGGAGGCACGTTTTTGGGGGCCGAGAAGCCATTTTGGGGGGCGAGGAAGTTGCCGGCCGCCATTTTGAGGAGCCCTCACCCAACCGCGGCGATGGAGGCCCAAGAGACGCCCGACGCCGATGAGGTAAGACTGGGTTGACCAATCAACACTCGCCGTTGACCGACCGCGGCCCGCCCCGTTGTTCCCCCTCTCCCAACTCGGGGGGTCGGCGGCCATCTTGGCGCCCGGATCTCCTCCGACCATCAAGCGTCGCCGCCGCTGTTGACGTTGGCCATGGGGTAGGTGCTTGGGTCGTCCTTGTTGTAGAGGCCCTTCCAATGGACGCCAGCTGGTTGAGAGGTTTCTCCTTCAGCCGCAAAGCCTCATGGGAAGGTCCCCTCCAGCCCCTGCCGCCATCTTGTGGCCCCACCCTTGCCACCTAAGGACCTCCCGTGTGTCCTCCTCGGCCTGGTGTCACCTTCTAGGTGTCACCACCACCCCCGGCATTGGTTGCCCTCCGTCCCCACCCACTCACCTCTCCGTCGCCGGCACAGGCAAACGGCCAATAGGAGCCCCAGGAGCAAGGCCACGCCTCCAGCGACGCCACCGGCCACCAACGGGATGAGTTGGGACGGGGCTGCTGGAGAGAAAAGGGTGAAGGACCTTCCTCAGCCCTCCAGCGGTGACCCCTCATCTTGGAGGTCCACCTGGTGGTGGCCCCGTGGGGCAGGAGACACCAGGTTGGTCAAGAAAAGCGTTTTGAGGTCACCAGAAGGTCCTTCCAGCCACCCAGCTCCATCATGACCCACCCCAAGAGCGACGGGAAGATGCCCAAGGTCTCCAGGGCCTCGGATGGGTGGGTGCAAGGACCTCACCTTGCGTGGTGGCCACCATGGCTTGGTCTGAAGCCCCTCTAAGAGCCCCATGAAGGTCTCCAGGACCTTGGTTGGATGGGTACAAGGACCTCACCTTGCGTGGTGACCACCACGGCTTGGTCAGAACCCTTTCTGGGAGCCCTGTGAAGGTCTCCAGGGTCTCCAGGACCTCGGCTGGGTGGGTGCAAGAACCTCATCTCCCATGGTGACCACCATGGCTTGGTCTGAACCCCTTCTGGAAGCCCCATGAAGGTCTCCAAGGTCTCCAGAACCTCAGTTGGGTGGGTGAGGAGCTCACCTTGCATGGTGACCAGTAGAGCTTGGCTTGGTGGGGACGAGATCCACTGATCATTGAGCTTCTCCTGGTAGCTGCAGGTGAAGTGGCCGCTGGTGGCCTCGGGGACGTTGAAGAAGACTCGGGCCTCGGTGGTGGTCTCCGTGAACTGCTCGACGGCGTCTCTGTAGAAGGCGAATCTGCGGCGGGGGCCGGGGCTGGCGGAGGTGGAGCAGGTCAGGAGCAAGGGGTGGCCCTGGAGGATTTGGCCGGTGGGAGGGTCCGAGAGCAAAGCAGGCTGGGAGGGCGGGGCTGGGGGGACACGGGGAGGGAGAAGAGGAAGGTCAGGAGATGGTGAAGGTCGTGGAGGAGATGAAACTCGTAAGAGGAAGGTCACGGAGAAGGTGAAGCTCGTGGAGAGGGTGAAGCTCATGGAGAGGAGGAAGCTCAAGGAGAAGATTGAAGGTCATGGAGAGGGTGAAGGTCTGGAGAAGATGAAGCTCCAGAGAAGGTGAAGCTCATGGAGAGGGTGAAGGTTGTGGAGAAGGTGAAGCTCATCAGAAGAGGAAGTTCAAGAGAAGGTGAAGCTCGTGGAGAGGGTGAAGATCCTGGAGAAGATGAAGCTCATGGAGAAGGTGAAGGTCCAGAGAAGGTGAAGTTCATAAGACGACGAAGGTCGCAGCAAGACGGAGTTGAGGAGAAGATGAAGGTCATGGCGAGAGGAAGCTTGGGCAGGACCTACCCTTGACGGTGACGGCCACCACTTGGCTGCGGCCTGCGGCCACCCAGGCCCCGCCCACCTCCTCCTCCACCTGGCAGCTGAAGTTGCCCTCGAAGCTCCTGGAGCTTCTGGGGACCACGAGCTGGGAGAAGTTCCCACCATGGTGGGTCTCGGAGCCGCCTTCTCCTGGTGGCATCTCCACCCCGTTCCTGTAGAAGCGGAACCGCAGCTCAAAGTCCTCTCTGGAGGCCACGCAGGTGAGACGCAAGGGCTGGGCCTCGCCCACCACCCTGCTGGGAGGGTCCACCACCAGGACCGGAGGAGAAGCAGCTTCTGGAGTGGGGGACAATCGAGGAGAAACCATCAGAAAGGTCAACGTGGGCTTCTGGTCACCTTGGCCGTCCCACCAACCATCTTGGTCCCATCCCGTGACCGTTTGAGGCCAACAGTTGGCTTCTAGTCAACCATCTTGGCCATGAAAAGCAGAGTGAGGTGGTTTTGGAGCCCCACCAACCCTCTTGGCCAAGTTCTTGGCTGTGGTGGTCACCGGAAGCCTGGATGTGTCCCCGGAAATGGTGGCATTACCCTTCACGAGGACCTCCAGGTCTTGGCTGTGGTAGGACAGGATCCAGCGGCCTTCGGTCTTCTCCTCATAGGCGCAGCTGATGTTGCCCGTGTGGTTCCGGCTGCTGGTGGCCACCAGGAGGTCGACTCGGGTGGGGGTGGAGGTTGTCTCCACCCCGTCCGTCACCTCGCTCTGCTCCTTGTAGAAGCGGAACCTTCGCTCGGCCTCCGCCGGTGGAGCCGCACAGGAGAAGACCAGGGGTTGACCTTCGATGGTGACGCCGGTGGAAGGCTTCGTGGTCAACGTGGGTTGAGGGGGACGGTCTGGATGGGAGGAGAAGCCTCAAAATTGTCTTTTTTTGGTGAGAAGAACCCCAAACATGGTCATTTGTGGTGAGGAGAACCCTCAAAACGACCATTCGTGGTGAGGAGAACCCAAAACTGACCATTTGTGGTAAGGAGAAACCCTCAAAATGACCATTTTTAGTAAGGAGAACACCAAAAACGACCATTTTTGGTGAGGAGACCCCTCAAAACAACCATTTTTGCTGAGGAGAACCCAAAACTGACCATTTGTGGTGAGGAGACCCCTCAAAACGACCACTTTTGTGAGGAGAACCCTCAAAATGGCCATTTTTGCTGAGGAGACCCCTCAAAACAACCATTTTTGGTGAGGAGAACCCAAAACTGCCCATTTGTGGTGAGGAGAACCCTCAAAACGACCATTTGTGGTGAGGAGAACCCAAAACTGACCATTTGTGGTGAGGAGAAACCCTCAAAAGGACCATTTGTGGTGAGGAGAACCCTCAAAACGACCATTTTTGGTGAGGAGAACACCAAAAACGACCATTTTTGGTGAAGAGAACACCAAAAACGACCTTTTTTTGGTGAGGAGAACACCAAAAACGACAATTTTTGGTGAGGAGAACCCTCAAAACGACCATTTATGGTGAGGAGAACCCTCAAAACGACCATTTTTGGTGAGGAGACCCCTCAAAACGACCAATTTTGATGAGGAGAACCCTCAAAACAACCATTTATGGTGAAGAGAACCCTCAAAACGACCATGTTTGATGAGGAGAACCCTCAAAACGACCATTTATAGTGAGCAGACCCCTGAAAACGACCAATTTTGATGAGGAGACCCCTCAAAACGACCATTTTTGGTGAGCAGACCCCTCAAAACGTCCATTTTTGGAGCTCCGAACCCCCAAACGACCATTTGTGGAGCTCCGCAGGAAGTATCTGGAGCTAGTTGATGGTGGCCACCATACCTTTGACGCTGATGATGATGGACCTGCTGTCCTTGGAGCGCACCAGTTGACCACGGCTGAGGACCACGTAGTTACAGGTGTGGGCCCCCCCATCCTTGGGGCCCGTGATGATGTAGGTGTAGATGTAGGTCCTCTTGGAGCTCCTGATGTCCACAGCCCAACCGCTGGTCCCCGAGAACTGGAAGCTCTGGATCTTCTCCTTGGTCCACGGAGCCTCGCAGCGGATGGAGATGGTGTCACCGATGAGGTACTCGGCCTTGACCGGCGTCAAGGAGATGTTGGCTGGTGGTGGTGGGACGGCTGGTGGTGGGAGGAGCTGCTCTGGGTTGGTTGTCCTACCACAGCCCAAGGTGGGGCTGAAGGTGGAGGAGAAACCACCCGAGTCTCCTCAAAACCCGTCATTTGGTGGCTGGAGAAGGTCCAGAACCCACCAGGATCTTCTCAAAATGGAGGGTTTTGGTGGGTTGAGGAGCTGAGGTGGGTCCAGAAGGTCCAAAACCCACCTGGATCTTCTGAAGATGGGTCTTTTTGGTGGGATGAGGAGCTGAGGTGGGCCCAGAAGATCTAGAACCCCCCAGATTCTCCTCAAAACCCATAATTTGGTGGCTGGAGAAGATGAGATGGACCAAAACCCACCAGGACCTTCTCAAGATGGGTCTTTTTGGTGGGTTGAGGAGCTGAGATGGGCCCAGAAGGTCCAAACCCCACCAGAATCTTCTCAAAATGGAGGTCTTTGGTGGGTTGAGGAGCTGAGATGGACCCAGAAGGTCCAGAACCCACCAGGATCTTCTCAAAATGGAGGTTTTTGGTGGGTTGAGGAGCTGAGGTGGGTCCAGAAGATCTAGAACCCCCCAGATTCTCCTCAAAACCCATAATTTGGTGGCTGGAGAGGATGAGATGGACCAAAACCCACCAGATTCTCCTCAAGAGGGGTCTTTTTAGTGGGTTGACGAGCTGAGGTGGGCCCAGAAGGTCCAAAACCCACCAGAATCTTCTCAAAATGGAGGTTTTTGGTGGGTTGAGGAGCTGAGATGGACCCAGAAGGTCCAAAACCCACCAGAATCTTCTCAAAATGGCCGCTTTGTTGGGGGGAGGGGCTGAAGGCCCAGGTGGGCCCTCGGCGGGAAGGTTTTGGGGCCAATCCCGGGGGTTTTGGGGCTGCTGAAGGTCCCCGGGGCCGGGCCGCGGTGGTGGCCCCCCATGGTGACGTTACCTGCGGGCGCGGCCGGCGGGAGCAGGGCCTGGAGAGAGGCTGGAAGAGAAACGGGGCGGGGTCAGGGGGGCGGGGCCGCAAAATGGGGGGAAAAAGGAGGAATTGGGGAAAAATGTCCGGGAAATGGGGGAAAAGGGGAAGAAATGGGGAAAAAGGGGAAGAAATTGGAAAAAAAAGGGAAGAAATTGGGAAAAAAGGGAAGAAATTGGGGAAAAAAGGGGAAGAAATTGGGGAGAAACTGAAAGAAATGGGGAGAAAATGAAAGAAATTTGGGGAAAAAAGTGGAAAAAAGGGAAGAAATTGGGGAAAAATGGAAGAAATTAGGAAAAAAGGGAAGAAATTGGGGAAAAAAGTGGAAAAAAGGGAAGAACTGGGGAAAAACGGAAGAAATTGGGAAAAAATGGATGAAATTGGGGGAAGAAGGGAAGAAATTGGGGAAAAAATGGAATAAATTGGGAAAAATTAAAGAAATTGGGGAAAATGGTAGAAATTGGGAAAAAATGGAAAGAAATTGGGGGAAAAAAGGAAGAAATTGGGGGAAAATGGGAAGAAATTAAGAAAAAAAGGGGAAAAAAGGGAAGAAATTGGAGAAGGAAGGGAAGAAATTTGGGAAAAAATGGGGGGGAAAAGGGGAAGAAATTGGGAAAAACGGGAAGAAATCGGGTAAAATGAGAAGAAATTTGGCAAAGACCCAAGGAAACAGGAGAAAAAAGGGAAGAAATTGGTTAAAAAAAGGAAGAATTTGGAAAAAGACCCAAAGAAATGGGGGGTTGAAGGGACGAATTTGGGAAAAATGGGGAGAAATTGGGGGAAAAGGGAAGAAATGGGGAGAGATTGGGGGGAAAAAGGGAAGAAATGGGGGAAAAAATGAGGATTTTGGAGGTGGCCCCGACGTTCCGGGCCCAAAATTGTGGGAAGAGGAGGCAGGGCCTGGGATTGGTCGGGAAACCTCGGGAAGGGGCGGGAAGGAGGAGGAGGAGGGTGGGATGAAGGCTCACCGAGCAGCGGGACGAGGCGGAGAGGCCCCATTTTGGGTGTTGTCCTTCTTCTGCGGCCACCGGGAACGTCTCCTTCCTCTTCCCAGCCCCGTGACGTCAGCAGCGAGTGACGCAGCGGCTTCAGGGTGGAGAAAGCTCTGGAGATGATGGGAAAGGGCCTCCAGGCCCTACCTCGGTTGGCCAACGGCGTCGCCTCGGCTCCTTGGAAGCTCGGGATTGGCCACCTTTGAGGTGGAACCTCCCAAACTTTGGTGCTGGAGGTTCTCAGAAGCTCCTGAAGAACTTGTTGGAGAGGAGAAGAAGGTGGGTGAGGTCTTCGTGGTGGCTCCACGATGAGGTGGAGCTTCCAGACGAGGTCCAGAACTTCATCCCGGTGCACGACAAACACCCAGCCTGGAGAAGAAGCTCTGGGGGCCTGTTGTGCGGTCACCGTGGTGGCTTCATCTCCTCGCAGAAGGTTTGTAGGGTTCTCCAAGCGGCCGAAACCGAGCTCAGCTTGGTCTGACGCAACCCTGAGGAGCAGAAGTGACCTTTCCGCTGGTGGCATCTCCTGACCGTTGGCGGGAAGCCAAGGCCCCTTGGACTTCCCGCTTCTTGAGGAACCTCAACCCTGAGGCAGAACTTCCCCTTGGTGACTCATCCTCCTTGGTTTTTTTAATCTTTTTTCTTTTTTTTTTGTGGTAGAAACCATCCAAATCTGCTCCACCAGAAGCTGTGGAGACCCATCGGTGGGAGAAGAAGGTTCACGGATCAACCCTGGTGGTCTCCGAGACTCAACGTGGTCTCCAAGACTCAACGTGGTCTCCAATACTCAGCATGGTCTCCGGCGTTGCGAGGTCACCGGATGGACCCGGGAGGAGCGCGGAATCCGCGGCGTCTTCCAGGAGATCAGGTTCCTCCCACCTTTTTAAGGTCCAAACCCTCGTCTTGAAGCTCCAAAGAGGCGTTTTGAGGAGCCACCAGACCTTCGGAGGGTCCAAGCCGCCATCTTGAGGCCCCAAAACCTCCTTGGGAGGCTCCAGATTCCTTTTCTTTGGGCCCAGAACCTCAATTTTTAGCTGCTAAAGCTCAAGTTTTAGAGGCCAAAGGTTTGATTCTTGGCTTGAAGGTCTCGTCTTAAGCTCCAAACCTTCATTTTAGGTTCCAAATCTCCTTTTTTAGGCCTCAAATCCTCATTTTGGGGCCTAAACCCCCATTTTTAGGCCCCAATCCCTCATTTTTGGGTCCCAAATCCTCATTTTTCTGGTTTTAAATCTTCTTTTTCAATCCCAATCCCTCATTTTTAGGCCCCAATCCCTCATTTTTGGTCCCAAATCCTCATTTTTCTGGGCTTAACTCTTCTTTTTCAATCCCAGTCCCTCATTTTTAGGCCCCAAACCCTCATTTTTAGGTGCAAAGACTCATTTTGAGGGCCCCAAGCATCATTTTGAATGTAAAAAGCTTCATTTTAGGCTCCAAAACCCAGATTCTGGGCTCAGAAGGCTCCTTTTTGGGCCCAGACTCGTGTTTTTAAGCTTCCAAATCCTCATTTTTTCACCCCGAATCCTCATTTTTGGGCCCAGATCCTCATTTTTAGGCCCAAAATCCTCATTTTTAGGTCTCAAATTATCATTTTTGGTCCCAATTCCTCATTTTTAGGTCTCAAGTCTTCATTTTTGGGCCCAATTCCTCATTTTTCTGGGCCTAACCCTCATTTTTTTGGTGCCATATCCTCATTTTGTGGCCTAAACCCCCATTTTTAAGCCCCAAACCCTCAATTTAGGCCCCATGCCTCGTTTTTGGCCCAAATTCCTCATTTTTTGGTGCAAAGACTCATTTTGAGGGCCCTGAGCATCATTTTGAACACCAAAAGCTTCATTTTAGGCTCCAAACCCCAATTTCTGGGCTCTGAAGTCTCCTTTTTGGGCCCAGACTCGTGTTTTAAGCTTCCAAATCATCATTTTTGGGCCCCAAATCCTCATTTTTAGGTCTCAAATCTTCATTTTTGGTCCCAAATCCTCATTTTTCTGGGTTTAACCCTTCTTTTTCAATTCCCAAATCCTCATTTTTAGGCCCCAAACCTCACTTTTAGGTGCAAAGACTCATTTTGAGGGCCCAGAGCATCATTTTGAAGGTAAAAACTTCATTTTTAGACTCCCCAGCCCAATTTATAGGGTCTATAGGCTCATTTTCTCGGCGGAAACTTAATTTTTAGCTTCCAAAGGCCCTTTTTTGAGCCCAAAGCCTCATTTTTCAGCCGGAAACTCTCCTTTTTAAGGTCTAAACCCTCATTTCAGGGCCCAGATCCTTCATTTTTGGTCCCAAATCCTCATTTTTACATCTCAAATGCTCAGTTTTAGGTCCTCAGCCCCAATTTAAAGTCTAAAGCCTCGTTTTTATTGTCTGAAATGTAATTTTTAGGGTCTGAAGGCTCATTTTGGGGCTGAAACTCGCCTTTGTAGCTTCCAGAGCCCCATTTTTAGGTCAGAAAGCCTCATTTTTAGGTCCTAAAACCTCATTTTAGGTCCTAAATTCTCATTTTTGATCACAAGCCCTCATTTTTAAGCCTCAATCCCTCATTTTTGGGCCCAAACTCTCATTTTGAGGCCAAACGCCTAATTTTTCGGTCCAAACTCTTCTTTTTAAGATCGAATCCCTCATTTGGTGACCCAAACCCTGATTTTTAGCTTTCAAAACCCTCGTTTTTAGGCCACAGTTCATCACTTTTGGGCCCCAACCTCATTTTTGGGATTTAAAGCCTCATTTTTAGGCCCCAATCCCTTGTTTTTAGGCCCCAATTCATCATTTTTGGCCCCAAACCACATTTTTAGGGCCTAAAGCCTCATTTTGAGTCCCCAGTCTCTGTTTTTGAGTCCAGTTCCTCATTTTTTGGCCCCAACCCCCCATTTTTGGCCCCAATCCCTCATTTTTAGGTCCAGTTCTTCATTTCGGGGTCACAATCTGTCATTGTGGGGTCAAATCCCTCATTTTTTTGGCCCCAATCCCTCGGTTTTTGGTCCCAATTCCTTATTTTTAGGTCCCAATCCTTCCTTTTTAGGCCCCAAATTATCTTTTTTTTTGGGCCCAGTATCTCATTTTTATGTCCCAAATCCTCATTTTTAGGCCACAATCTGTTATTTTTAGGGCCCAGTCTCTAATTTTATGGCCCGAACCTTCATTTTTAGGCCAAATCCCTCATTTTTAGGCCCCAATCTCTCAGTTTTAGGCATGAATCCCTCATTTTTTTTAGGCCACAATCTCTTATGTTCAGGGCCCAATCCCTAATTTTTGAGCCCAGTCCTTCACTTTTGGGTCTCAAACTCTCGTTTTAAGGTCCCAATTTGTCATTTTTTGGGCCTAATTCCTCATTTTTAGGCCCAAATCCCTCGCTTTTAGGTCCAGTCTTTCATTTTGGGGTCATAATCTCATTTTTAGGCCCCATTCCCTTTATTTTTGTGCCCAATTCCTCAATTTAGGCCCCAATCCCTCATCATTTTTGGGCCCAATCCCTCATTTTTAGTCCCCAAAGCCTCTTTTTTAGGCCCAAATCCCTCCTCTTTTGGGTCCAGCCTCTCCTTTTTAGGCCCCAATCCCTCATTTTTAATGCCCAGTCCCTCAGTTTTAGGCCCCAATTCACAATTTCTGGGCCTAAGACCTCATTTTAGGACCCAAAGCCTCTTTTTTTAGGCCCAATCCCTTGTTTTTAGGTCCAATCCTTCATTTCGGGGTCCAGTCTCTCATTTTTAGGCCCCAGTCCCTCATGTTCTGTGCCCAATTCATCTTTTTTATGCCTCAATGCCTCAAATTCCAGGCCAAAACCCTCATTTTTAGGCCCCAGAGTCTTTTTTTTAGGCCTAATCCCGTGTTTTTAGGCCCAAATCCCTCACTTTTTGGGCCCAATCCCTCAATTTTAGGTCCTAATTCATCATTTTTGGGGCCAGTCCCTCATTTTTAGTCCCCAAAGCCTCTTTTTTGTGCCCAATCCCTCATTTTTAGCTCCAGTAATTCATATTGGGGTCACAATCTCTTTTTTTAGGCCAAATCCCTCATTTTTTGTTCCCAATCCCTCATTTTTAGGCCCCATTCCCTCATTTTTTTGTGCCCAATTCATCATTTTTTGTGCCCAATCCCTCAATTTTCGGCCCCAATTCATCATTTTTTGCCCCAAACCCTCACTTTTAGGCCCCAAAGCCTCATTTTTAGGCCAAAGCCCTCATATTTAGGCCCAAATCCCTCATTTTTTTGGCCCAATCCCTCGTTTTAGCCCCCAATTACATTTTTAGGCCCCAATCCCTCATTTTAG
>JAVSBS010072504.1:0-12957 GCA_033124195.1 Coracias cyanogaster
AAGCTGTGCCCGCAGTGGATGGACACGGGGTCCTGGAAAAGTTCCATGCAGATGGAGCAGGAGGCTTCATCTTGGAGGTTTTCTGCAGCCATCCCAGCTGCCGTGGAGAGTGACCAAGATGGTTTCTTCTTTCGTTTTTGAGGGACCAGGAAGGAGAGAGATTCTCCTCCTAGTTCGGGGGCATTGGTTCAAAGGAGACGCCGCCCCTTTCTGGCAGGGTTCCAGGTGGTGATGAAGTTCCTGCTGTCAGCAGGGAGGAGTTGGAGGCAGAGGGAGGAAGAGAGGTTGGAGACGCCCATCCCCTGGTGACCCTTTCCTGAAGGCACAGGGATTTTTTTCAGTCTCCAAAGCCCGTCCTTGGAATCAGGCCAGAGCGGTGGCTTTGGGGACTCCCCAGCAGCTTCCCACCCTGGTGGTATCTCAGCGAGGTTGTGGTGCAGCTGGGCTGGAGGGAGGACAAGCATGGGCTGAAGAAGCTTCTGAGCTCTCAGCAGTGAAAGGGCTGGGGAAGGACCTCAGCACCCTCAGGACAGCGTCCATGGAGCTCTTTGGGAGGCCTCTACCATCCCTTGGGTGGCCTTAAGGGTTGGAATGGACCGTTCAGTGCAGGGCAGGGCCTTCCTGGCTGGCAGAAGGACTTTCTGACCCTCCTGACCCCCTGGGACATCATGAGATTTCTCCAGCCCATCGTGGTTGCACTGAGGAGCAGCCCTGCCCTCCAGCCTCCTATCTTCTAACTGCCGTCTGGCTCCACGTCAGCTGGACCCAAAGCGGTGGGAGGTTGGCGAGGAGGCCTCATCACGGGCGCTCACCTTCTCCTCGCTCCTCTCCAGCCCTCCTGTGACACCCTTGGGGCCTGGACTTGCTTGTGCTACGAGAAAACAGCCAAGGCAGGAGGAACCAGGAGAAGAAACATCCTCCTCCCTGCGGAGCGAAGCTCATTTGACCCAGTCCCGGAGATAGGTTGGGAAGAAGCCATGGCTACGTGGATCCCGGTGGACAACCTGCCCGCCGAAGCCTCCTGCTCCATCTGCCTGAGCTTCTTCCAAGACCCCGTCTCCATCCATTGCGGCCACAACTTCTGCCGGGGTTGCATCACCCGCTGCTGGGAAGGGCTGGAGGGACAATTCTCCTGCCCGCAGTGCAGGGAGACGGCTTCGCAGAAGAGCTTCCGTCCCAGCAGAGAACTGGCCAACCTCGCCGAGATCACCAGGCAGCTGAGCCTGCGGGCAGGAGGAGGAGGAGGAGGAAGAGGAAGAGCAGCAGCGGGGCTGGAGAACTGGTGCAGGCCACACCAGGAGGCTCTGAAGCTCTTCTGCAAGGAGGACCAGCAGCTCATCTGCGTGGTGTGCGACAGGTCTCAGGCTCACCGCTTCCACACCGTGGTCCCGGTCGAAGAAGCTGCCCAGGAATACAAGGTAAAGCCTCAGGAGGTGCCACCACCTCCTGGAAAACACCCTTTCTGGTTTTTTTTCCTCCTGTCTCTTCACCTTCTCTGTTCTCCTGCTGGTCCCAACCCCTTCCCACCACCTTCCCAAGCCGTGCGAACATCGTGACGGGTGGAACTCCTCGCTGCAAGGTGTGGCTGATGCTGAAGGTTCCACCATAAACCCACCTGAGGGTTCTATCACAGGGGGGGTTTCTCCTGGAGGCACCGATTTGTGGAGGCCATGAGTCTTTTGGAGGAACATCTCACCTTGCTCTTTATCGTGCTCTTCCAGGCTTCCCTGGATGTTGATCCCTGTCGGGGTTTTGCTCCTCGTTTGGAGGTCGCGTCTTCCTTGCGTGGGTTTTAGCGGAGAAAAGGGATTTTTCTTGGCTTCTCCAAGAACGTCTTTTCTTTTTCTGCAGGAGGAAATCCAAGCCCGTCTCCAGGCTTTGAAGGAGGAGAGGGAAAAATACTTGGAAAGCAGAAAAACCGGAGCGAGGAAGAGCTCCTACCTGGTAGGTGTCCCCCAGCAGGAACCTGGGGGGGGGGGCCCCATGGATCTCCCCACCCATCCCTGAGGTATTTTGAGGCCAGATCTCGCATGTTTGGCTCACGGAGCGTTGGCCAACTTGCTCTGGGCGCCGGCCAAGCCTGTTGTTTTTCTGCTGGGGTTCCACATCTGCTGGAGCCTGCACCGAGGAGATAACGTTGGAGCTCCTCTGCGCGGGGCCTGGGGGGGAAACCTGGTGTAGACAGATGGGCTGGAAGGGTTGGTTGGGTTTTTTTTTTTCCCCCAAAACTCTAGAAATCTCCATCAGCTGGGCTCTAGAGGAGCATCTCTTGGGTTTGCTTCCAGGCCGAGCCTCCTCAAGAGCCCCTGCCAGGAGCTAAATCCTCAGCAAGATGGTTTGCTGTTAAATTCAAAGAATCGTGGAAGAGTTTGGGTGGGAAGGGACCTTTCAAGGTCATCTGCTCCAACCCCCGCCTTGCAGTGAGCAGGGACGTCTTTGTGGAATCATGGAATGGGTTGGGTTGGAAGGGACCTCAAAGATCATCTAGTTCTGCCGTGGCAGGGGCACCTCCCACCAGACCAAGGCTCCAGACTTCAACTAGATCTTCAACCAGCGGAGGTTGCTCAGAGCCCCGGCCAACCTCACCCGGGATGGTTCCAGGGATGGGGCATCAACCACCCCTCTGGGCAACCTGGGCCAGGTTCTCACCACCCTCAGCACCAACAATTTCTTCCTTCTTTCTCACCTAAATCTCCCTCTTTGGGTTTCAAACCATCCCCCCTTGTCCTGTCCCACCAGGCCCTGCTGAAGGTTGTCCTCATCTTTCTTCTAGCCCCTCTTGAAGTCCTGAAAGGCCCCAAGAAGG
Organism: Coracias cyanogaster; assembly: GCA_033124195.1. NCBI lineage: Eukaryota > Metazoa > Chordata > Aves > Coraciiformes > Coraciidae > Coracias > Coracias cyanogaster. The sequence continues at coordinate 2,807 of JAVSBS010072504.1, forward strand.
TCTCCCTGGAGCCTTCTCTTCTCCAGGCTGAACAAGCCCAACTCTCTGCCTGGACTCCCAGTAGAAGGCTTCCATCCCTCACGTCATCTCCATGGCCTCCTCTGGTCCTGTTCCAACAGGTCCATGTCCTTCTTGTACTGAGGACTCCAGAGCTGGACACATACCATAAAAGACATGGTGTCCTGAGACCAACCTGGTGGCCTGGAAGCGCTAATCAGCTTCTTCTTGGGCATGGTGGGCTTCTTCTGTAGCCTCCACTGTCTCCTGCTCATCTTGAAGAGCTTCACCTGAGGTGACCTGCAAAGGTCTTGGGTTGCTGCAGCTCCAGAGACCACGTTGTGACCCTAGTAGAAGCCAGTGATGTAAAAACCATCCAGTTTTTGCCAATGGTTCAAGCGCTGGGGTTGTAGAGAGGTCTTCTGCTGTGTGGGCGGGTCTCCTGCCCACCTTTCATCCCTTTTGCCCTCATCTCTGATCCTGGCAGGAGAAAACCAGAAAGGAGGTGAAGAAGATTGTGTGTGAATTTGAGGCACTGCACCAATTTTTGAAGGACGGAGAGCGTCTCCTCCTGCTCCAGCTGGCAGACCTGGAACGGGCCATCACCGGGGTCCAGAATGAAGCGGTGGCGAAGGTCTCCGAGGAGATGTCCCACCTCGACACCCTGATCTGGGAGATGGAAGGGAAATTCCAGCAGCCACCGAGCCAGTTCCTGCAGGTGAGAGCCCAGAGCCTCAGGGCTGGTGGGGAAAGGGGACAGAGCAAAGCCCTGAGAGACCAAATTCAGGAGAACCTCATGAGTGGCTTCTACCAGCGCTGCGGGTGGGCTCATCACGTGGGTTGGGTTCTTTGCTACCGTGTTGCCACAAAACCGTAGACTTTTGTTGGAAGACACACCGCTTGCCGTTGCTCCTCTTCCCCAACCGCGTCTCCTCTCTCCTGTAGGACATCAGAAGACTCTTGAACAGGTAACTTGGCTCCTTCTCGCTTTACCAACCTTCTGGCCCTTGGAGAGCTCTGGATGTCACCTCAGGTGGGGGTTTCGAACCCGATGGATGCAGTTGATACGTCAGGACGTGGTCTAGGGGTCAGGGAGATGGTGGAACGAAGGTTGGACTTGATGATCCTAGAGGTCTTTTCCAACCTTGATGATTCTATGGTAGCTCAGCGTCCCACCACGGCGCTTTGCGTGGAGAAACGTCCTCTCCAGCGACTACCTGGAGAAGACAAACTGCGAAGAAACGGGGCAGGGAAAAGGAGGGGTTTTATTTGCTCCTGGATGAGTATCTTCAGCCCACCCCACCCCACCCCATCCCATCAACCAAATTCATCACACGTGGGGTTTGGGTGGGGTTTTTTCCCCTCCCCTCTTCTCTCTCTTTGCAGTTGTGAGATGATGAAGTTCAACCCTCCAGTGGAGATGTCCCTGGACCTGCAGAGAAGGCTTGAGGACTTTGTGCAGAGAAACGTCCTCGTGAGGAGCACGCTGAGGAGATGCCAAGGTACCCAGCAGGCTTAGGAGAGGCCACGTGGCCTTGTTTTCGGGGAGAAACTGGGTTCTTCTGCGCTGGCTGCTCATGCAGAAGCCACCTTGAAAGGGTGGTCACAAGTGGAGGTGACATTTTTAACCAGAGAAGGACCCTGACAGGTTCTCCTGGGGCCAAAAAAAGAGTTGGGAAGCGGAGAGGAGAAAGAAACAACCTCAAAGGCTTCTCCTCTCCCATGAGAAACGCAAGTTCAAGCAGAGCTGCCCATGAGGTTGTTCCATCACTCCCAAGCTGGTGGGAAAAATCAGTCGTAGAAGAGAAGTCTAGAATGGTTTGGGTTGGAGAGGACCTTCAAGATCAGCTCCTTCCAACCCCTCCTGCCATGGGCAGGGACATCTCGTGTGGGCAGGGACACCTCCCACTAGGCCAGGTGGCTCCAAGCCCCATCCAACCTTGAACATCTCCAGGGAGGGGACATTACAGCACGGGGAGAAACTGGTCACAGCATCTCATGGAGAAGCGTTCAGGAGGTTCATCTCCCCCGGCTTTGGGAGCGTTGTGTATCTACCACAGCATCGATGCCTGCACCGGAGCAAGGCCACTCAGAGCTTTGAGGTTTCCCCTTCCCCACCTTGATGCCTGAGCCTGATTTGGGGAAATTTCTCTCTTTTTTTTCCAGACAGCCTGATGTTTAAGTTGCAAGAACCAAGTAAGTTGGTGGGAACGGGTGGGAGAAACTCGGGGGGGCTTGGGGAGGAGATACCCATGGAGAAAACCCAACCTTCTCCAGGGAGAGGGAGGGAAGGCCGAGGGCATCCTGGGGGTGATGCTCCTGCTGTACCCAGGGGCTGAGATATGGTCCTACTAAAGCCAAATGCCCTTCGAGGACCTGAAGAACATCTACGAAGGGCATTTGTCCTTCCTCTTCCCACCCCACGAATTTCCCACCATCCCCTCCCCGTGTCCTCTCCCCTTTCTCCTCCCACTGCTCTACTGGAGGACCCCAAACCTTCTCGTGGAGCATCCCGAGCTGGGAGAAGCAGGAGAGTGGGGCTGGTCCCAGGCACTGGGAGGAAAAGAACCATCTCCAACCTCTCCTGAGGAGCAAACCCCACCTCCAACACCCCGGTTCTCCCTTGTCCTGCAGCCAACGTGACCTTGGACCCGGCCACGGCTCACCCCAACCTTCACCTCTCCGAGGACCTAAAGGAAGCCAAGGGCCAACTGACGCCGCAGGACCTTCCGACCAACCCGGAGAGATTTGACTTTGAACCTTGCGTGCTGGGCTCTGAGGGCTTCACTTCGGGAAGACACTTCTGGGAGGTGGAGGTGGGACAAGGAGGTGTCTGGGCCTTGGGGGTGGCCCGAGCGTCGGTCAAGAGGAAAGGCCCCAGGAGCTTCACCCAGAAGGAGGGGGTCTGGGCGCTGGAGGCCTATCACTCCTTGACGTCCCCTCGTGCCAACCTGCGCCTGAATCCCCTTCCCAGGAGGATCCGGGTCTCCTTGGACTACGAAGGGAGGCGGGTGGCATTTTTCAGTGCCGATGATGATGCCCCCATCTTGGTTTACACCAGGGCCTCGTTCGACGGGGAGAGGGTCTTCCCCTGGTTCAAGATGGGGATGGGGGCTCGGTTGCAAGAGATCACCCGACCTCCACCGTCAGAGGACCAGCCTGTGACGGGGCAGCTGATGTCCCCTCTGGACTGGGTGGGGTTCAGGTCCCCGCTCCGGATCTGTCCTTGAGGTGTCTTGTCAACCCTAGAATTATGGAATCATGGGATGCTTTGGGTGGGAAAGGACCTTTCAAGGTCATCTCCTCCAACCCCCTGACCCTGCACGGAGCATGGGCCAACTCCAACTAGAGCAGGTTGCTCAGAGCTTCATCCAACCTCACCTTGAATGTTTCCAGAGGTGGAGGCATCTCCTCCCGCGTGACGCCGACTCTTTGCCGTGGTTGCGCAGAGCTTCTCGCCAAGAGAACTTGCTGCTCCTCTCCTGTGTCCGTCTCCAGCGGGAGCTTTGGGATGGCGAGGATGGGGCCACCAGCAGACAGGGGTGAGGAGGAAGGATGGGCTGGTACAAGGTGATGGAGTCAGCACCTCAGAAGGAAGGTTCGTAGGATGGGTTGGGTTGGAGGTGACCTCGATGACCATCTAGCTCCAACTTCTCTCCCATGGGCAGGGACACCACCCACTAGACCAGGTTGCTCAAGGCCCCATCCTTGAACACCTCCAGGGATGGAGCCTCCACAACCCCCTTGAGCAACCTGTTCTTGTGTCTCACCACCCTCAACCAGCAAGGGGTCGGTGAAGGATGGAGAGCACGTGGGACTCTCAGACGTGTGGCTTTTTGTGGATTCGTTTGGCCTTTATTGGACTGAATCCTCCTGGTTTTAGCTCTTTGCAACGTGTTTTCTCTCTGACGCTGATCGCGAGGCAGGACCCGGGGTCCATGATGCCGAGGGAGGTGGACTTCCACTGCCAGCTGGCTTGGTTTGGGGAGTGGTCTTTACCTCTGTCTTCATTTCTGGTATTTATTGTAAATAAAAGAAGATTTTGGGTTGTGTTCTCCACTTTCCGCCTCGTCGCGGGAATATTATTTTGGATTTCTCGGTCTTTGGGTCAACAACATTAAGAAAAGCCACGTTGGGTGGGGGCACCTTGCCTCCCTTTCCACCTTCTCGTGGTGGGCCTCCAGTCTTTCAAGCCCCCTTGGCACCTGGAATGCCATTTTCCACACTTTATACGTGTCCAGCTTTCCAGGAAAAGCCTCTTTCTCCCCGTTGGCTGGTCAGGAGGGACAAGGTGGGATCAATTCTACAGGAGGCTCCTGTGGCTTGGGGCTGTTGATGTTCCTCAGGCCATAAAAGCAGGTGGAGCCAAGCAAGTTCTGGCGTTTTTACCTGACTCCCCTCCATCGATTCCCTCAAAACCTGTTGATCTTCTGATGAAACCCAGAAGAGGAAGAGACATCACTGAAATAAATACTGATTATTGATTCTAGAACTGAGAAGAGGAACCAGAAGTGAGAGTGGGAGGTTGCAGGAGATGCCGGGCTCAGAATAACCGACGAGATACGAGTGGGAACCTCACGATGAAGCCCCATCTCACCACCCCCATGAGTCCCACCAAGGTTTTTTGGTGTGTTTTGTCGCACTGTGACATCTTCCCACCATCCTTGCTCCTCGGGCTGTCCCATGGTCCCGTCCGTGGAGAAACGTGAGGGATCCAGCTGCAGGGGAGACATTTGCGAAGCCAACCTGAAATCATCACAGGAGCTCAAGCGTGAGGACTGAGGCTGCTGGGAAAGACTTTTGAGGAAACTTTGGAGTATTTTTTGCTCTTTCTCCCATCTCACCCCCTTTCCCTTTGTCACATCTCTCCCGGGGAGATGATCCTGTACAGTGGGGCCACATCCAGCCATGGATCCAAGCCCAGCTGGATGAGGTGGAGAGGACTACAAATGGATGGGCTGGCAGCGCAGGAAGGCCTGAAGAAGAAAACGTGGGTGAATCAGGGAAAAAAAGCTCTTGAGCTGTTCTACAAGGAGAAATCTGTGGCTCGCTGGAGGTCCCTGAACCACCACGGTCCCACCACACTCCTCTCGGAGGCACCTGCCGAGAAGCACAAGGCATAAAACAACAGATCCCGGTAAAACTCCGCGATTCCCTCGGATCTTGATGTTCTTCTGCCTCCTTCAGGTCCCTCCAGGTCTCTGATCTCCATCCAGCTCTCTCCCGGGCTTGTCCCATCTCTCTAGAAACCTGCAATGCGAACATCTCCGGCCCAACTGGTTTCCCAGGTTCTGTGGATGCTTTTAGGGCGCGTCTCCTTTGCCCAACCGTAGGCACCTCATTTTGAGATGAAAGGAGCCGTGCCCCAGGCTCTGCCGAAGAGCCCAGCTCGGGTGGAGAGGTCTCCTTAGATCCCACCTCCTGCGTCTGGGGCGGGACAACCTGCCCACCCTCAGGCCACGCTTCCCTGGGAAGTGGTTGTAGGATGTTGGCTTCCAGTCTTGCTGTTCCTCGAGCTCCCCTGAGGCTCTTCCTGATGGGAATAGTTGGCTGGAATTGAGCCTTGCATCTCCAAACGTGGCCAAGGGATTGAGGGCTCTTCAGCTGGGTCACAGAGATCTCGCTTCTAAAATTCCCGGTTGCTGCCACGCAAAAAAAATTACATATTTTTTTATATAACATATAAAAATAGAAGCCATGGAGCTCACCAAAGGAGCAGTGGGTCATAAATTGCTCACAAACATTTCCCCGTGAGCTCAGAGCCAGGAGAGTTCTTCTTGGAGGCCATGGGGTGATGGGTGACCCCAGCTTGTGCCCCTCTGAGGGCACCTACGAGGTTCTTACCCAAGGAGCAAGAGGAAACGGCCTCAGGTTGCACCAGGGGAGGTCGAGGTTGGACATGAGGAACAATTTCTGCGTGGAAAGGGTTGTCCAGGGCTGGCCCAGGGCAGTGGTGGAGTCCCCATCCCTGGAGGGCTTCCAAAGCCCTGGAGTTGTGGTGCTGAGGGACATGGTTTTGTGGCGACCTGGCAGTGCTGGGTCAACAGTTGGCCTCGATGATCTTCACGGTCTCTTCCAACCCAAACAATTCCACATCTGCACGTTTCCCACCCTGCTTTCTTATCTTTCCCCCTCCACGGTCCCACCACCCCTCCAGAGCTCCTCACTCTCCTGGTAGCCCCAAAACACCTTTGACCTCCAACCCTTTTCTGGGTGGTTTTGCCTAACGCCCAACCCTAAAGAGAAGACCCAAGAGCAGGTGACAGCCCTCAAACCTGTTCCCAGAATAAAAAGCTGGAAGCCTGACAAGGGAGGAACATGAAGCTCCCGGCAGAGCAGGCCAAGGAGGTGCCACCACCTCCTGCCCAGGAGACACGGGGTGAAGAGCTGACTCGCAGGCTCCACGCGTCCCTGCCGTGGTTTCACCCAGGGTTGGGAAGGAACAGGAAGAGAAAGATCCAGCCCCGTCAAAGGGATCAAGCCAACAGGTTTTTTGAGTTCGCTTCGGAAGGAATTCCTTCGGACATCCCGTTTTCTGAGGGGAGGGAGAGAAGGTCTCCGAGGACGGACAGACACCCTGGAGCGCAGGAAGCTGGAGGATCTGGTAGGTGGCAACAAGCTCCTTGACCTCTCAAGTCCCTGGGCAGCAAATTTGGCCTTTACTTGCCTTGAGGTAGGCAAGGGGGTGAGATGAAAAGCCCAACTTTAGGGTGGTTTCTTGAGGTCCTTCTTGGTTGACGTGCTGAAAAGTGGAGGAATCGCGTTGGTGCTTTCTCCTCGAGGTCACCCAAGCGTCTTTGTGGCTTTTTTGGGCACCTTTCCTCCCAAGCTTGTGTTGCCGCGTCGCCTCAGGCCGGGGATTTCGTTGCCTCACCCACGTTTCTCCAGGGAATCGAGACAAACTAGTCGGGATTTGGGTTCGTGGGTGATGTTCTCCCGTGGGAAATTCCTCTCCATGAATTCCTCGTGGTATTTCCCATCCCACTGCTCCTTCTTTTTGGCATCTTAAAAGGCCAGGATGGAAGCTGAGCTCTAGTAGACCATGCTCAGGCTTGAGGTGCCCAGGAGGACATCGGATCTTCTTGCCTTCACAGCTGGAAGACCTGAAAAATGAGCTCGAGAAGAGGCAGGCGAAAAATGCCACCAAACTCTTGGAGGAGGTCTCCCAGCCGGACACCCCAACACAAGGACAAGAAGAGAAGAGTCAACCACCGGTGAGTGGATTCCTCAAGAGGAAATGGTGGGGAGGGTCCTCACCACCAAGAAGCTGCTGGGCATGGTCCTCCTCACGAGGTAGCTACTACCTGAGCTAGTTGGTTCCAGTTTGCTCCTGTTCCCTCTGGAGATCTGAACCTTCCCCCAAAGGAGATGAGGGATTGGACTCCTGGAAAGATGGAGAAGAAGGAGGGAGAAGTGAAGGTTGGTGGTTCCCGATGGGATGAGGAGCAGTGTAGGGAGGAAGAACATCCTCAGCCTTCACCCCATCTTTGTGGTACCTGGGAGAGGGGAGCAGGGCAGCCCAGAGCGTCAGGTGGGTCCATGGGTAGGAAGCAAGGCTGAAGGCAAGCCGGGAATGTGACCCATGAGGTGGATTGGTAGAGCCCATGGTCAGGTTCCTTCAAAGCATCTTCCAAAAGGACTAAATCCCCCAAGACTGAGCTTAAATAGAGCCCCTGGGCCATGGGTGGGGTGTGGGTGGAGGTCTCAGATGGGGCTGATCAGGGCCATGAAGGTCTAACAGTGTTGCTGGTGGCCCTGGTCATCTCCAAAGGTCTAACGGAGCAGGCAGAGGTGGGGTCTCAGAGGTGTCCAGAGAAAGGACGAGAAGCAACTTGCCCAGGTTGTGCAAGACTCATTTTTTTTCCTAGATTTGAGGGGAAAAAACAGTTTTCCTGAGGAACATGGTGCCTTCCTGGGTCAGGGTCCTTCTAGATGTGGCCACCTCCATCCTTCCTCATATTCCGACCTTGCCTGGACACGGCACCGAGCAGAGGGTTGGAGCAGAGACCCGAGAGGTCCATCCCCAACTAAACATTGCTGTGATTGAAGGAGAAAAACTCACGCTGGGCTTTTTTTCCTCTTCCTTCTTCCCCCAGGATGTGAAAAGCACCATCAGCAGGTAGGTGACCTCTCTGGACAGCTGCCCCATGAGCTTCTCAAGGAGCGATGACCATGGAGGAGAAAACCCCGCTGAAGAAACCTCAGCTTCGGGCGAGAGTCTGGAGGAATATTTTGGGTCCCACCTGCTCTTCCTGAGGGATTCTTCTCTTGACCACTTCTGGGGATGATCAAAGGAGCTTGGGCCTCCAAATGACCTTCTGGTGGCAAAAACTGGCTTTGATTTCATTGGTCTTGACTCGTTTCTCCAGCCCGGTCCTCCCGAGTGGGACCCTCCTCATGGTCTATGTGAAAACAAAAAAAAGCAAAGAATATTTAAAAAGCTTAATCCAACAGGGAAATTTGGCCTTTACTTTCCTTGAGGTAGCCAAGGGGGTGAGATGAAAAGCCCCAATGTTCTTGAGATACCGTCACCTCATTTCTGGTGGCTTCGGGTTTGCTGCAATGGTGACAGTTATTCCAAAAAAAGGGTGAGGGTTTGGGTTGGTTTCTCTTTTTTATTTCTCCAGGTGTGGGAAGGTGACTTTCCAACTGCCGGCGGACGTTCCTCCAGAGGCGGAAGAGAGGGTCTGTCACTTCTCCTGGAGGAACAGTGCTCTGAAGGAAACTCTGAAGAAGCTCCAAGGTACCGAGAAGGGCTTGGGGAGGAGAAATAAAACCCAAACTGACCATATTTTGGGGAGAGCTGGAAGAGCTGAGCTGCCCGGAGCTCATCCTGGGTAGACTTTGGGAACAGCAACACTGCAGAGAGAAGCCATGAGATGGAGGAGAGGAAGAAGGGTTGGACGAGATGACCTTTAAAGGTCCCTTCCAAGCCAAACCATTCCATGATTCTAAGAGCAAAGGGCTTCTCCTGGTCGGAAGAAACGACCACACAACCCTTCATGTAGCATGTCATCTAAACTAGACGACATTTGTCCTCATTCCTGAGGATGTCCATGGATGAAGGACGAGCTTCTGCCCAGCTCAGCTCCTCCTTTCCCCACCTCATCTTCTGCAGCGCCGTACCCGGTAGCTGCAGGGGCACCTTGCCCAAAAGCGGCCAAAAATAGACACTGAAGGAAGATGACAGAAATGAAGGTGGCCCAACAAGTCTTCTCAGCCCTGCAGCCACCTAACGCTGGAGGACGGGCCCACCCCAGGGCAGAGCCTTTGCCTCAGAAGCCAACGAGCTGGAGACGGATTGACCTAATTCCCAGCCCCGTCTCGAGGTTGTAGCTCTCTCAAAGCACAAGCTCGGCCCAACAAGTCTGGTCTGGTCCTACGGTTGCCGCAGGAGACAACCTGCTCGAGACTTTGCTGCTTTACATCCCACGTATCCCTTCCCTTCGTCTGGTTTTCCTCCTTCCCACGTTTATTTTTGGCCTGACGTAGCCTGAGGTCTTCAGGAATTTCTGCATGAGCTTCTTGCCATTCGTTTGGGGTGTTTTGGGGTTAAAATCAGCTTTTCTTGCTTCGTGTTCAGCACCGGTCCCTGTCATGGGGATGTTCCTGTCTTGGAGAAGTTCCTTTCTTGGGGATGTTCTCCATCTTGGGGATGTTCTCCGTCTTGGAGAATTTTCTGTCTTGGGGCTGTTCTCCATCTTGGGGCTGTTCTCCATCTTGGAGAGGTTCCCATCTCGGAGAATTCTCCACCTTGGGGATGTTCTCCACCTTGGGGATGTTCTCCATCTTGGAGAATTTTCCATCTTGGGGATGTTCCCATCTTGGGGATGTTCTCATCTTGGAGAATTTTCCATCTTGAGATGTTCTCCATCTTGGGGATGCTCTCCATCTTGGGGATGTTCTCCATCTTGGAGAAGTTTCCCTCTTCAAGGTGCTCCCATCTTGGGGATGTTCCTATCTTGAGGCTGTTCCCATCTCGGAGAAGTTTCCATCTTTGGAGACACTCCATCTCGGGGACTCCTCTCCCATCTTGGGGACTCTCCCACCTTGGGGTTGCTCCTCTCTTGGGATGCTTTTCCCCACTGGACACCAACCCATGTCCTGCTGGGTCCCTCCAAGCCCCCCACACCCTTGCGAGAGGCTCCACCCTA
>JAVSBS010072505.1:0-12957 GCA_033124195.1 Coracias cyanogaster
TTAACGTTGACCATGATGTCATATAGTGTGGGATATCCCTTTGGTCAGTTGAGGTCAGCTGTCCCCTTCTAACTACTTGCCCATTCACAGCCTCCTCACTGGTGGGGCAAGATGAACAACAGAGAAGTCCTTGATGCCATGTAAGCACTGCTCAGCAGTAACTAAAACCTTGGTGTGTTGTCAACACTGTTTTCGCCAAAAATATAAAACATAGCATCATATGAGCTACTGTGAAGGAATTAACTTTATCATGGTCAAAATCAGTACAAAGGTATTTGAAAACTTGGAAAAGAGCTGTTACAGTTGAGAAGAAAGTTCTGCACTCAGTGCCATTATTCAAATTATCTGTAAGTGCATCTTAGTCTGCATACAAAACACACATTCATTTTGCAAATTAAGCTTACCAATAATTTTCCAAATCAGAGGATTATTTCTAATATATAAAATGCCATATTGGCATTTATTTTTATAAACAAAATTATCTGGAAGCTATAAAGACCAGCCCCTGGCCTATTTTGTCTTCAGAACAGCAACAATATTACTGAGGTCTGTTCTTTTAAATATCTTTATCAACGATCTGGATGAGGGGATTGAGTGCACCCTCAGCAAGACTGCAGATGACACCAAGCTGGGTGGAAATGGTGATCTGGTTGAGGGTAGGAAGGCTTTCCAACGGGATCTACACAGACTAGATTGATGGGCCAAGACCAGTTGTATAAGGTTCAATAAGGCCAAGTGCAGGGCCCTGCACTTGGGTCACAACAACCCCATGCAATTATACAGGCTTGAGGAAGCGTGACTGGAAAGCTGGCCATCGGAAAAGGACCTGGCAGTGTTGGTCGACAGCTGGCTGAATATGAGCCAGAAAGTGTGATCAGGTGGCCAAGAAGGCCAACAGCATCCTGGCCTGCATCAAAAATAGTATGGTCAGTAGGACCAGGGAAGTGATTGACCCCTTGTACTCAGCACTGGTGAGACCACACCTCGAACACTCTGTTCAGTTTGGGACACCTCACTACGAGAGGACATTGACGTGTTGAAGCTTGTCCAAAGAAGGGCAAAAAAGCAAGCAAGGCGTTTAAAGAACGAGTCTTCTGAGGAGCAGCTAAAGGAACTGGGCTTGTTTATCCTGGAGAAAAGGAGGCTCAGAGGAGACCTTCTCATGCTTTCCAACTCCCTGAAAGGAGGTTGTAGCAAGATGGGGTTTGGTCTCTTCTCCCAAAGACCAAGTGATACGACAGGAGGAAATGGCCTCAAGTTGCACCCTGGGAGGTTTAGGTTGCATATCAGGAAAAATTTCCTCACTGAAAGGGTTATCAAGCTCTGGAACAGGCTTCCCAGGGAGGTGGTAGAGTCACCATCCCTGGAAGTATTTAAAAGATATGTAGATGTAGTGCTTAGTGACATGGTTTAGTGGTAGCCCTGGCAGTGCTGCCCTAACAGCTGTACTGGATGGTCTTAAAGGTCATTTTCAACCAAAATTGTTCTATGACTATTACTCTAACATAAGAGAAGCAAACAGCAACATGACTAGTTCCGGGTTGGAGTCTCTGAAGCTCCTCATGTCTGTTCCCATGGGACAGATGGAGACTTGCAGTCAAGTGCAGATGCTGATTAGATTTCTCCTGCGCTGAGGTTTCCTGCCACTGGTGCTCTACGGAATTACTCAGTGTGTTTGACAAGTGAACCCTGCAGTACCAGTCTGAGCATAAGAAACTAAATAATAGTCATATTTTGGTTGTGTTCCCTTCAGTCTGAGAATGCTTTCTGTTTCAATTTTGAGTTCTTCTCTTCATGATTCACTACCCTCTGTTTTCTTATCCTGAGATAGACTGGGTTTTCTCCCAGCAAGCAATAAGTGCTGGTGGTATTCTTCATCCAGATGAGTCGTTGTGAGGCTGTGTGTTTGTGGCACACAAGTTTTAACAGGTTTATCTGGGGAGAAAGTTCACAACTTGGTAAAGGTATTGCAATATATGTTTCTGAAGACACAACATGGAACCGTTGACCACAACTGAAGTGAAGTTCAACAAGTTTAGAAGTGAGCAGAGCAAAATTTGCCTTGTAAAGATGTGTGTGAACTTGTGACAGAAAGAGACAAGCAAACTGCAGGGCTCCTGGGGTTAAAGTGATCTTTTCTGCATCCTTCTGCTTGCTGGAAAACCTTCTTGCGTGTCGATGGTAGATTTATTTTCCTTTTCTTGTCCAGAAATACCAGCTTATGTATCTGGATCTTGCAGTTCATGTCAAGGGAGATACCAGGGATCTGGACATTTTAAACTCAAAACCTCACCTCACATGTTAGCTATGCCATCAGTATAGACTATTTTCTTATGTAGGGAACCTGAAAATATTCTGGACCTAAGCCGAATTAAGAGAAGTAAAAAAAAGAATGAAGATATCAGTTGTCAATATTCAGGTTAGAGAAACTCCAAATATTTGCAAAAGGTGAAGGAAGTTGAAAACAAAAGAGGATTTATTCTGTTAAAGACAGGAATAATGTTCTGCCTCATTCATTTATGCATCCAAGTGCTTACCAGGAATTCACTGCCAGACTACCTGACAGAGATTAAAAAAAAAAAGACAAAAAGTTGGTGGAGAATCTTATTTCTATGATCTGTCTCTCTATTGAAATCCTCTTCAGGCACAAGTCAGCTCAAATCTTTTCTGAATATAAAAGAAAGGCATACATGGCAGGTGGCAAGATTCATTTCTCTCCTGAATAAAAAAGAAAGGTGGACTTTTCAGATTGAGAGTTTGACCACTACTACTCAGCAAAATAAATGTTACTTCACCTTCCTGGAAATGTCACTTCTAGATCTGGTACTTGTTTAGCCAAGTAACAGCTCCTCATCTGCTGATGAATTTAGTCATCTTTATAAAAAGCATTTATTTATTTCAATCCTATATTTTCATTTATTTCCTACATTAGTATCACACAGAATAAAGACATTAAATGGGATAGGTGAATATAACTAATTACTGGTATTGATTGAAACAAGGCAGAATGCTACTTATTTCCTTCAGGAAAACAGCGAACTGGACAAGTGAATTCTGTAGTTCTCACTTCTAAAATATGCCATAGTTAAGTGCGTGAATTGTATTCTAGGCAAGGAAGCTTCTGGAATGAAAGGAAAAAGTTCATTTGTTTTCAAGTTCCCATCATGTTTGAAGACCAATATTTCAAAGTAAATTTCTAAAATATAGAGAGTAATGCAATGAATGAAACCATTTTATGAAAATGTAGTAATTGAATTCTAACAAAACTGAGGCCCACGGTGATTTTTATATTAATTCAAAAATCAAGCATTTCCATCTGCTGAGAATATCTAGGAGTATTAGCAGCATAGATGAACTTGCACTTGCAGTTTAAGCATTACAGGGAACTCCTCGTGGGTTGGCTGTTGCCAACTCTATATGCCGTACCTTCTGCTGAAAGTGTTTTTAAGGTGCAACCCTGGAGTACTCATGACATTTAGATGTGATCTCATGGGTCTGTACTATCAAAAGTGTTAGTTCCAGCATTTTGTGTGTTGGTGCTATAGACTTACAGCTATGTAGCCTGTCAGAACCAGAGCTACTGCTTCATGTTTATTGGTCTCCTCCTGCAGATATCAAACATACTGCATTCAACCATCTTTGAGTATGCATTCATCTGTATTTTTCAAGCAGCTTAAAGCAAAACTCTTTTTCTTATTGGTGAAAACAGTGCGGGTGCCTAGATACCACTGACCATTAAAAAAGCACCACTGGCTGTTGCCTGCATTGACAAGGTGATAAGGATCTCACTGTATTAAGAAGTGTGTGAAAAGAGAGCATTTTTTACATTAAGGGTCTATCTTTTTTGTGGGGAGGGGGAAAGAACACAACTAAGACAGAGAGAAGGATGCTAGACAATGTCACTAATCTTCAGATGGCCAGAACTCGGTGGACCTGCCTGAGGCAAAAGAGACTTGGCAGAGAGGAGTTTAACTTAACATAAATATTTAATTACTGATCTAGCCATTGGGAAGCAAAGGCAAACATTCAAACACTCCTCCCCCCTCCTTTCCCTTATTCCCCCTAATGGACACGTGGGGTGCAAGTAGTTGGTTTCCAGGTTCAGCAGCAGGACAAAAGAAACCCAAATGAGCAAACAGAGAAAGAGGCAGAAAAAGTTGCATGCCAAACGAACTCCACACACACCTCTTTTTTATTAAGTTCAGCAAAGAACCATTTCACACCAAGTGAATTATTTTGTTCATCTGAAAATGGATGTGCATGTTCAGGGCAATTTCTGTGATTTGGTTTGCTTTCTTGTTTCATTTTGAGTATAACGGAGTTCATATTCTCTCCTCTTGTGCTCAAATTACAGAGATTAAGGCAGCTACCTAAGTGTTGGTGAGCAGGTTTCAAAATCTGTATTCCGCATCTACTTGACTTAAAAGCATGGATATTCTGCAAATGAGTTCGTTGGTGTTGCAGATAAGATTCACTTTGGCTGGAGGGATTCTGCAGCCTATACTAATATTTTTACTTGACAGTAAATCTAGATGTCCTTCTACTATCTTAAAGACCATATCTGCAAGAAGGAAGGACATGAACAAGCTTCTTTTTCCCATTCTGTGGCCAAGGAATCAAAGAAACGTTAAAGCATTTAAGAATGCTTTAAAGAATGCAAAATTCAATGACTTTTTACTTGTTTGCCAGGGATTTACCACTTAAATCAGTAACATAAGTTCAAACACAGACTCTGAATGTAAAGGAGAGCAGATTTTTTTCTAAACTGAGCACAAGACTGGTACTCAGACTCAGTCTGGAGAACATCTCCTTTGGAAATTGAATTATATCTTCTAATCAATTTTGTTTATGTTCTATAATGTACAGTATGATACATATGTTTAGTGTAATGTTTCTTGAAGCAAAATTAAAAGGCATTGCTGTGTCAAACAATCACACACTGGCTGAAAGATAGCCAACAAAAGTGAGACAACTCTTTGTTTGTAAAATTGAAGGTACTAACCACTTGTTACAGGGCAAGTGTACCATACAACTGTGCTACCATTATGGAAAGTAGCACAATGCAAGATACAGTGTTAACCAGCAGCTACATGGAGCATTTCCAAATCAGCTCCACTACTTTTCTAATATTGCCTTTTTAGCAGTGTTCTGGACTTGCAAGTGCCAGTTTCCATTCATAAACAACAAAAGTACAATAATTTAACTTTTTTAAGCCACATATATGACAAAGTTAGGTAAATTGATAGGTGGACTGGTCAGAAAATGTACTTCTTCAGTTTCTACTATTCATGGTGCTGTGGTTAGGCCAAGTTACCTAAAAACTTACTTTGCTATAAGTATTAAAATAACCAGGAGAGGATGGATTCAAGACCAGTAGTTCGTTCCCCTGAGATCAAGAACTATTTGGATGCTGTATGCCCACCAGACCCATCATTACCTTAAGGAATAGTGGTATTATATATTTTGGAGGAAAAATATGTAAGCATCTGAAATCAAAACTTGAAGGCAGTGACATAGCTGTCCACAAATCAGAGTTAAATGTTTGTTTTCCTACACTTCTTTACCTGCTAGCAGTAGGGGACACAGGAAAGTTTCGGCTGAAAGACTCACACACAAATTTGAGAAAAAAAAAAAAGAAAAGTAGCAGATTTCACAATCTAGTAAAAAACTTGGAGCAGAAAACAGGTTGTAGGAAACTTTTTATATTTAAGAAGTCTGTTGAACCTAGATACCAAGTTGCCAAGCGAAAAAAAAGAAGTTGGTTTAGCAGCTGATTAAAAGTTCTCAAACAAAAGTTTATCAGTCAGAAATCTGGAAGCAAAATAGGAATACAGGGGACTTTTTTTGGTTTATAGAAAAATGTGTCCTAAAATAATTTATAGAAAACTTTCTGAGTACATACAAAATCTGAAATGAAGAAAGGGGCAGGTTTTAATCCATGTCTGACATGGAGTAGAACAAGAAAATATAGACTAAAAAAAAACACACAGAAAGAAGCAGAGGTGTTCTGTTACAGAAATAATTGCTTTGTCTTTCTCTACCATACAGCACTAG
Organism: Coracias cyanogaster; assembly: GCA_033124195.1. Lineage (NCBI taxonomy): Eukaryota > Metazoa > Chordata > Aves > Coraciiformes > Coraciidae > Coracias > Coracias cyanogaster. Next base: position 6,055 of record JAVSBS010072505.1, read on the forward strand.
ACTGTTCTCCAAATTAAAGTGAACCTCTGAAATTGCTTAATTCATTCATAATATAACAACATGTGTCCTATGTCTCTCATAAAGGAAAGTTTGAATCCACAAATTATTGATGAGAGAAGATTGAAATTTTTTTTTTTGTGGAAAATGTTCATGCAGACTCCTGGAATATGAGTATACAGTCTTTCACAGACAGACTTATTATCATCCAAAGACCACACTCAACATGAGTGAAGTTTTTGGAACACCAAGGCAAAATCTGTAATGTAGTTAGTAATTAGAAGCACTTAACAGACCCTAGCACAGATTCCCACTTAGCATAGCTATTTCTTTTTCTAAAAAACTGCGTCTTTATTTTTCAGAGTGAATAGAGACAAGATAATCCTTGTTTCCCTTGTTTCATAAGGGAAACAAACAAGACTGAAGAATTTAAATCACAGCATTGATAACATTGGATTGCCTTTTATACAGAAGCTGATTCTTCTGCAGTATACTCCATTTGTATACCACTCCATTGTGTTTACCACACTCAGTTCTTTTCTTATAATCATTCCTCAAGTCCATACTCTTTATTAGTTTTATGACTCTGCAGATTACAAGTTCCTTTAACACAATTCTGGTTCTTATGTAACTCTCTACAAATTTATTAAAAGAAAAAAAATATAAGCTATTCAGATAGCTTACTCCACTTACTGGAAAGGAATGACCATAATATGGAATTTCTTTGGTGCAGTACATTTGCAGAGCTACAGATATATCATAGTCTAAATCTCAACAGCTAAAGCCCTGAGGGCAAAATGCTCTGAATTGCCTGGTAAATTTGTGTGTGATAAACTGAGAGGCTAAGTCCAAATGTTTCAATATCAAATAGCTGAAGATATACAGAAAGCAAAAAATTCATTTATCAATAGTCAGCTGATTATGTTGTATGCCTACCTATGTACTCCTGCCTGGATTAAGTCTGGACATAAATGTCCTTTGCTTACCTCTTCTTTTATCATCTAGGTGAAACTGCATTCTACATCTTGGATGTTGTGTTGTACTTCAGAAAACCTGACCTCAGTTTTTTCTGCTAGTGAAAGCCTCTTTGAAAGTAAAGTCCTTTCATATAACTGCCTAATAACTTGACTTCAACTGTTTAGGTCTATTTTTAAAGACAGCTTCCAACAGTTTGATTATAAGTTTTTATAAGAAGAACCTAATGCTCACAGATAACAATATCTCTTCTCAACTCATTCTGGAGATCCTAAACCTCTGCTTCCTCAGAGACCTGATTTGCATCATAACATCCTTACACATGGCATTAACATCTAAGGTTTTAATGCAGTCTTTACCTATATGCATGCACTTGGGTATGTGATACTTATTTTACCAAAATGTAGCCATCTGTAGCTTGAAAAGCAGCAGATAAGAGAAAGCATGTGGAAGCCATACAGAGTCACAGAGAAGGATGAGTGAGAGAGATGGCAAGTGTTTGGAACAGCATAATTCAGAAATTATCAAAAAAAGGCCAACTTTTTGTGTTTGGCTGATCCAAATTAGATTCTCAGCTACTGCTCATCTCACTGGAGAAAGTCACAACAGGCAGAGTAAGAAAAAACACAGAAAAAGATGCCCATCACGTCTTTCTGTTTACATGAGATGTCTGTGAAGACAAAACTATTTTTCTAGGCCATACCATAACCGGACATGAAAGCCAACAAAAATATCAGCAAGATTAACCACATGACTATAATTTTAAATCTGATGATAACTCAGCATTGTTTTATAGGTATTGAGCCATCCTTGATGCCTATTTTAGCTTACACTAGGCTATATTTATCCTGCTGTAAGATCTAAGTATTACAAGACTGGTTTTCCAGGTAATAGCACCAGAACTTGTGACAAATCCCACAGATTCGGAATAAATGATCCCACGGAAAAGATAGAAAGGTTTTGATATCAAGTATCACTTAAGCATGTTGGAACCCACAAGCCCCAGCCCATCATGTTGAATTTAAAAGGAATATTAACCTGTTTATATTTAAGCATGTTGAGGTTTACATTCTATTCACCAGCCCTACAACAGACGCTCTCTGTTAACCCCTCTTTCCCACCCCCAAATGGAGGAAGACAAAGAGGGTAAGGGAGAGAGACGTATGGCCCCCTCCCAAATGGTAGAGGAAGGGAATGAGAGAGAAGCTTCCAGATTAGAAAAGAAAACCAGAACAGCTTTAATGAAAATAATAATAATAAAATGTGATATATACAAATATATACAAAACCTATATCAAAATCAACCTCCCACCTCATAGCAATTACATCATCATCACCTTGGGGGCTATGGAGCAGGCACCAGAGAAGTCCCAGACTGGGCTCAGCAGCTGACAGGAATCGGGTTCAGGAGCTGGGTTCAGGAACGCACAAATGGGGATCAAAGGCATGAGATGGTCCAAGAAGGGAAGAAGGCCCCCAAGGGAAGCAAACGCCAGTGGAAGGTTAGATGAGAAGGAAATAGACCAAAGGGCAAAAAAGGATCAAGACCCTGGTGATCCCTCAGCTTTATACTGAATATTACATATATGGGATGGAATACCTCGTTGGTCAGTTTAGGGTCACCTGTGCTGGCTGCTCCTCCACACACGTGCAGCCTTTCACTTTCTGCACCCCCCGATGTGGTACAAAAGCATTAAGAGTGATCTTGGTCTGCACACACCAATCCTTGGTAGTAACTCTAAACATCAAGCGTTATCACTGCTAGAAGTAGACACTGTCTGAAAAAACATGCTGTTAGCTTCAGAGAGTGCAGATAGTTGGCAGAGACTTAGCTGAAAAGTCAAATCGCTGAATGGAGGTGGTTTGGTTCTAACTCAAACCAGGACACCTTAATTTCTGTGAAAATCCCTGCGATGTCAGAAAAGAGGTTTTCCTCAAGATATTTCAGTTTTCACATGAGACAGTGTCAAACCTCTACTGAAATGAAAGGGAACTTGATCTCTAATCTGAAGTACCTGTTGTTGTTTGTTCAGAAATATTGTATGAGAAACAAGAGTTTCGTGACTTTTCCTTCCCTCACATGGGAATTCATAGCCAAATATTTTTTTCTTTTTTTTTTTTTAATTATTGAGTAGAAAATACATTGACTAATGATCTAAATGTATTCACACTTTATTGTACAAAGCCACTAACAGGACTGCAGATCTGTAAATGAGAAGCGTATAACTAAAACCAGAAAAGTTGCCAGATGCAGTTTTAACTTTTTCCCCAGCTTTTATCAGTTCTGGACATAATAGGGAAAACATGATAGAGCAATGTACATTACTAAAAAAACCAAAACAAACAACCAACATACTACAGGATCCAGTAGTAAACGGAAGTATTTCTTAGCCTTTTTCTATAATCAAACTAGCCAACATTATTTCTCACAGTTATAAGGTTCTTAGTAAACATTGTATTTTAGAATGATGTTAATTCTTTTCTAAGCAACCCTAAAGGAGTTTTCATTGATCAATTAATTTACTATCTTATAGTTATGTAAATGTATATTTAGGTGAACATTACTGAGGACACTGAATGTCCTTAAACAAAATGATATTCAACTAGATCCGATTATATTCTCTGACATTAGAAACAATTTTAATATCAGACTCCTCTGAGATGAATGGAATGTTTTGCAGCTATTACAGTTTGAAAAGCCAAGCTGAGTGCTGCGAACATCCACGGCACTCATTGCAATGTTGCCTGAGATGGCTTTAATCTAACTCCTCGTTGCCTGAATGGCTGCATTTTTACCAGTAGTGACCTATATAATTTAGCCAGTGTCTTCCTTTAAACATACAGTAGTATTTGTTTTGTCTTAATCTCTAAAGGACAGGTCTAACTCGATTGCCCATATATGTTAGTGTGAAATGGCCAGACATTTGTTCAAATTTATTGAACAAAGTTAGCAGTGGGGATAGCTGCTTATTAATGCCAAGTAAATGCCATTACTTCACACACAGTTTACTGCAATAACTGGCCATTGTTACCAGATAGAAATTAATAGTGACTTACAGATGTTTCATCACTGTTTATCCAATGCAAATGTCAGTGCACAGAGCTGTGTGAAATAATCTATGAAAACAGGAAATTTCTATGTTACATGCTTCTATGTTCTTTTTCTTTCTTGTCCAACTTGTACAAATGTTATGTAGCTCTAATAATCCTTTTGATTTAACAAAAGGATTTTTGAGTTAACAAAAAATTGAGTTATATTTTGGAAATAAGAAATAATTTATCCTTACTAATTAAAGATTAATTCATCATCCTAAAAAGAAAAAAAACCCATGTATATGGGCGATTGTCATGTTTACATATTGCTGTGCTGATACCTGAGTAAGGCATGTCTTGAACATTCTATAACATGCACAAATACATTATTTCCCCTCTGTGAGCTAGTGCATATAGACGATGTAATTGTCTTATATAAAGCCCAACATTTGAAATGTGCGTACCTTTCTTTAAAATAGTAATGCAAAATAATTTGGAGTGGTAGGGGTAGGAATAATGAGGAGATGGTAAGGAGGTGGATGCAGATGTTTTTGTAATTTATTAACAGGTTCTTTTGTGACATTCATTACCATAGTAACAGAATATCTCATGCAATCATACTCTCATTCTTCCCTTTTCTGAAGGTAAACAGATGGGAAGTGAGATGCACAAAAGACGAGACATCCAAGGTCAGAATTGGACTTTTGTACCAGAGACATCACTAAAATCTAGATCTCTGGAGTCTTAGTCCATTGTTTTAACCCAAGCTCATCTATCCTTTACTGTAAGACGAGTAATTAATTGATTATTCACTAAATAAATCAAAAGAACAGCTTTCATTATTTAGTGTTTTCCAAATCACTTTAACTTGACTGATTTAAATCAGGTAAAACGGAGAGACAGCTTCTGTTATTTGAAACATTTTTAGAGTTTTCTCAGAGGCCAAAATGAGGAACACTGCCTCAGTGGGAGGATGCACAACATGAAATGGATAAACCTAGAAGAGAAGTGTCCCAAGAAATTCTATCTCTGGGTAGTGTGGAAAGTCCTTTGTTAAAAACAGGGTATCAGATTCAGGTGGACATCTGAGTATCACTAATAAAAATGACCTAAAGTCACAGAAGAATTGGTACATTCTCACAAGCCAAGTATTTTTTCTTACAATTAGATTTTCTTAAGATTAGTTCCTACTGAGAAGGTCCAGCATCTTGTTGTGCTGTTGAGTATTAGAGGTGTCAGTGGCTACTACCTTCAAATGCACACTGCTTGAAGGGGTCCTGGGGTTGACATTTCCTCTTCACGTGGGCAGAGTGAGGCTAAATCATGGAAAAAAAGGCTTGATCTGCCAACATTCCAGCACTGATAAGGTGAGCACCTGAGTTATCATACCAGAGTGTCTTTCCCCTGTGATTGTCTTGTTAGCAATTGCAATTCAAAGAGCTAAGCCTGGTCCTAAGACTTTCTTATTCAGAACACTTGCTTGTTAGATTTAGTCTAAAGGTTGACTCAGTTTTAGTCCCACAAGGCAAGAGGATATAAGCTGCATGAAAATTACTTCTTAATGACACTTTCACTTTCACTAAGCTGATATTAACACACAGTAAAACAGTTATATTATTAATCAAAATTTACTATTGTTATTCTACCTTCATTTAAACAGAATGAATTAGCAAAAATATATTAAAATTACATTTTCGCCTGGAAGAGGTTCTGGAAAAGCCCCAGCATGATACTTCTGACAGGAGTAAGGAGTGAAATATTGACCAGGCCTTCCTCAAGCAAGAAGAGGAAAACTCTGACAATGTCCAACACCATTTCTGCAAAAGGCATTAGTGAGAAGCATACAATTGGCTGATGTACAATCAGAGGGGTCATATAACCTGAAGACCAACTAGAGTTCAGGGTGGGGAAACAGACATTAAGGTATAAATGAGTATTAGAAAAGGAGGGCAGGAAGAAAGGGAAAGGTATTGCAAATGAAGGATAGGGAAAGGAGGCAATACCAGAAGCACTCTTCATCTGAACACTAATAACACAGATGGATCTTGCAGGTATGTTTAAAATGAATAAATAAAAAAGCAAAGCAAAACAACCAAACAACCAAAATCCCAAAACACAGAAAAGAAAGAAATGTATGTGCTGCTCTTTACAACTTCGGACACTGTTTTCAGAGATACTTGCTTTGTCTTTTGGGTGATCCTTTAGTTGGGAGCTGGAAGAAATTACTAAAAGTAGTTGAAGAAGGAAGGAAAAAGTTACTAACATTTAGCACATCATCTTTTTGCTTCAGATACAATTCTGAAATCCCTAACACAAGTGATTCCTTCTGAACACAATATGGGTTAGTCTATGGCAAATACTGGGAAAGCTGCAGCTTTGAGACCTGCTCGTAGCAAGCTGCAAGCAGGTGACCATGTCTGTGCTGGCTGAACGGATAAAGGGGGCTGCTGTGAGCCCCCACGGTCACACTGTGAGCTGTGTCTGAGCTGTCTGCAGACACAGTTCAGTCCCCAAGAGCCTAGACAGCAGAAGGTGCTCCCAGGACAATGGAGGGGAGCTCAGCTGGCAAACAGCATCACTCAGGCAAGGTGTGGAGCGGGAGCAAGGGAACAGCTCAGGAGGTATCCCTCGCTATATGCCCAGGAAAAAGGAAAGGGCAGGAAAAGAGGGGAGGGAGTAACACACTCCAAAACCTTGCTCTGCCATGACACCAACCTGCCATGTTCTTTCTGTTGTCCCTCTGAAGAAATCCTGTCTTTGAGGGCAAAGGCTCCTCTGCTTAGCCTGACCTCCAGTAAGAAGATTCCTCTTCCAAAGTTCAAAGTCACACTGGAACAGACAGAGTATTTTTCCCCACTGTTCCTTGTGAGAGAAAACATAGTTTCCTCAGAGAGGTGT
>JAVSBS010072506.1:0-12911 GCA_033124195.1 Coracias cyanogaster
GGAGGCGGGGCCGCGCCGCCGCCTTCCGCCGGCTCCGCCCCCCTGCCCGTCCTCGCTCCTGCCTGCACCGCCGCCTGGCTGTCCCCTCTCCTGCCTGTCCCCTCTCCTGCCTGCAGCGCTTCCTGCCCATCCTCCTCCCTGCACCGCTGCCCATCTCGCCTCCTGCCTGCACCGCCACCTGCCCGTCCCCTCCCCTGCCTGCACTGCTGGGGTCTGGGACATCGTAGCCCCGGGGACAGCCTCTGGGAGCGAGTTCTGCCGCTGTTTACAGCTTGGTTGTCCCTCTGCTTTTCATTGTCACTGATCACAGAAATAATCATCATCATCCCCCTAAAAATAGTAGCAAGCCAAGGCATTATTCATTGCACGTGAGACACAAGAAGGGACCTTCTGCTGCACCATGTGTAATTCCCGGCTGAGGAAATCGGGAGGCGGGGGTTGCAAAAGTGATTCAGGCACAGCTCTGTGGGGATGACTGGGGCTGGCGATGAGCTGAGCCTGGAAAGTGGGAGAGTGACACTCTGCTCCTGGAAAAGCTGCGAGCTTGGGAGTCACCATCAACACCCAGCATGGTGCTGGGACATGGAGCATCTGCATCCCGCAGGGATTGCCACAGGCTCCCAAAGCAGAGAGGCTACAGAGCAGAGGGCTAGGAAGATGCTGAGGGAACTAGAGCATCTCTGTGATGAGGAAAGGATGAAAGACCTGGGGCTGTTTAGCCTGGAGAAGAGAAGACTGAGAGGATATCTGGTCAATGCTTATAAATAGCTAAAGGGCAGGGGATCAAGAGGAAGGGGCCAGACTCTTCAGTGGTGTCCAGTGATAGGACAAGGGGCAATGGACACAAACTGGAACTCAGGAGGTTCCACTTAAACATAAGGGAAAACTTTCCTGTGAGGGTGCCAGAGCCTGGACCAAGGTGCCCAGAGAGGTTGTGGAGTCTCCCTCTCTGGAGAGCTACCAAACCCACCTGGATGTGATCCTAGGCAACCCACTCTGGATGAGCCTGCTTTAGCAGGGGGTTTGGATGAGATGATGTCCAGAGGTCCCTTCCAACCCCTACCATTCTGGGATTCTGTGTGAGATGCTGGGAGGGGAAAATGTCAGCTCTGCTGAATCCAGGGCTGGGAGGACACTGACATTCATTGCTGCTTTTAATGCTTTTTGCATCTCATACTTCATAAATGTTGTGAATGCCCTCAACCCATGAGTTCTCCACAGCTGGCCAGCCCCCCAGGGCCCAGCACAGCTCAATGCTTCGAGCCATGGAGCTGCTGGCCCAGCTACTCCTTCTGGAAGCCCCTTCCAGACCAGCACGGGGACAGGGAAGCCACCTCCACAAAGGTTGGCTCTTAGCCATTGCATTTATTTCTGGTATTGCTTATGAGCCAAAAAGCTGCAGCAGAGTTTTTCCTACAGTATCACCCATCCCCTCTTTTACAGCATTTGTAAAATAAATATCAACCATATCTGACAGCTTAACTAGAAATCCCCAGAGAAAGAAGTACACTAGAGAAGACAGATTCAGCTTTTAATTTAAGATGCTTTCACCATGCAGCACGTGGTGAGGATTGTGAGGCTGGAGTGGGATCATTTCTCATATTCCTATTTCATCCTAAGGATGCGCGTTGCAGCTTTGCGCAGAGATAAGACTCTCTGCTAACACATGCTTTCATTACAAATACAGGCAGCTTGCTGTGCTGATCTCTGGAGGTGACCGTGGGCACAGTTTTGATGGAAATCGCCATGAGGTGACATGAGTGAAAAGTGCCAGGAGCTCCTTTCCCACCTGGCATACAGCTGGGAGAAAGGATCCTTGGCATGTGTGAGGCAGCACCGCAAAAAGCGAGGCACAGGCATCATACAGGCTGGAAAACTAATGCGTTCTGTGCAGCGGGGTTGTCCTGATCAGCTGCTCTTTGAGCTGGTGTGAGCTCAGGCTTTACCCCGCCACCACACAAAAGTAATAAGCTTCCAAGAGTAAGTAGAGAAAGCTGTGAGTGATCACCTGACTCCAGGAGCTGGAGCATTAAAGCACAAACTGCCAGAAGTAGAAGAATAGGGTCATATCTGTGAGCGGTGTCAACAGTGGATCTGGCATCGCTCTCATCTTTTCTGCCTAAAATGTTCCAGCAAAAGCTTTCTTAAACGCTGCCAGGAAGGATTATCCCAGGGCAAGTGCAACCTGGGCTACCCCCAGAATTTGTGGCTGTTCTGCATGTGATGGGTTAGTGGTTTAGGGATTTACCTGCAAGCTGTGAGCTCATGCTCAGAGCTGGGAGGGCCTGGCCAAGCAGGAGAGGCTATTGCAGCACTCCCCAGGGAATTCCCCTCTTCCCTCTCCATCACTTCCAACCCTTTCCCTCCCTCCTCCTTCATGCCTATTGCTGCAGGCAGCTTTGAGCCTCAAGTCCTTTGCTAAACAGGCCACCAAAATTTCTTTCCCTGCACAGCCCAAGTCCAAATGAGAGACTTCCCTCCCCGGCACCCCTCCTTTTTTCACCCTGGCATTGATTGTGGCTTATAAATAAAGGCGAGATTAGATAGACAGGCTGATCAAAACTAGGGGATGTTCTAAAAAACAGCCTTACATCAGATGATCCCAAGAGGATGGAGATAAACAGGAATGTTGCAGCGGTGAATTATGCTGCAGCTAATGCCAGCTATCCATAAATAAGCTGTTAAGACCTCCACCAATATTAAGCACAGAAATAACAGCGTTAATCACAGCTGAAAGGAGTCTGCCAAGTCCATCCAGTGGCAAATTTAGGGAGAGGAAGCCCATCTTTTCCATAAGCACCCCTCTCTCCTCTGCCTTTTCTCCCCCCTCTCCTGACCTTTCCATCTAATCAAGGTTAAACAGCTAAGGTTAAGGCTAACATTAGCATCTAAATGTGTGTCTGCCAGGAGTATCTGACAAAGAGACCACTTCCTGGTCCCCAACATTTCGTTCCAGCAGCAAGAAGACTGTTGCTGCCATAGTAACTGTTTTCAGACACGGTGATTATTTCTTCCCAGCTCAACCCCCACCCCCCCCCCCCCCCATCCACCATCTCATCTCCCTTCCCCCAGCTCATCTTGCGCTTCAAAGTCTCTATTTTTCATTTTGGGGGCTGAAACACAAAAGGGCTGCAGCTAGAACACGTCCACCAGCACTGTGCCCAGAGACGACAGAGAGATACTTCCTGTGCTTCCACAGCCCCCTCACAGATTATCCGTAATAGTGACTTTTAATCTGTATCCAATTAGCCCTTTATCACACAGACAAAGTGAAACCTTGGAGCAGCAGCTTTGCCGGAGGTTTCCAACAACGATGGTGACTTGGAGGAGGGGGGGGAAATTCCCTTGCAGAGAGCATCCCAACTCCTGGAGTGTGAAGGAGCCTCTCTCCCTCTCCTACCCCTTCCTTCTTAATAGTATCCCTTGCCTTAGCCTGTTCCCTTTGCTTTCTCCATTAAAAGCAGAGACACCAGCCCAAACAAAGTTAACAGGCAAGGGCTGTAATTAGGGCTGCCCCTGTTCTTGGGGATGGCTGAGGCTAATTAATAGCATCCCCGTGACTCATGCCTGGGATGCTGGAACAGCACGAAGGCTGCGCTGAGAACCAGAACTGCAGTGGGCACCTCTCCAATAGCTGATGGTGGGACAAGGCACGGGACTGGTGTCTCCAGCCAGCTTAGGGGGTGCTGCTCCCTGTTCTGCCAGGGTTTTGTGAGCTCTGCCGAGGCAGAGGCAGTGGCTTTCCTGGGTTTGTGTGAGCTGGGAGAGGCAGCACTGGTGTGTCAGAATACGGTATAAGAAAGTCTCATCCCTGTTTGCAAGCCCTGACAGTGGGAGAAGACCCTTGAAGAGTTTTTTTAGGGGTCAGGGCACCTGCACCTGTTGTGGTCAGCATCTTTTTCTTGTGCCGCTCTCCTTCCTGCCTTCATCCACCTTCTTTCTTTCCAAGGAGCTTCCAGCCTACACTCTCTGGATAAGGAGGCCAGGTAAACGCAGGATCATTAAGGGCTGAAGAGCCAGTGAGTGGATATTTATGGATATTTAACTCAGAGGGGAAAAGCGTCATGGATTTAGTGGGACTCCTTCCTCCCAGGAAAAGCAGAGTTTTATTCTGCGGGGCTGCAGAAGCAGGGTGCTACAGCTCAGTACCCCCACTGAAAGGTTTAATGGGGAAAGCAAAGGGGCACGGGGAGATAATGAGAGAGAGAGAGACAGATACTGAATATTTCACACTAAATTATCCCTCTAAGTGCTCAATTCACACTTCTGCTACCAGTTCCTTGGGTAGCTTCTGGAGACAGCCTCACCTGGGTGCTTTGTTTCACCCACTGGTGTCCAACTGAGAAGGTCCCTGTCCCTCTGAGCATGGCTTCCCATTGCTGCCCACTCCTGCCCATTTGAGCACACAGGCTCTTGGGGCAAGGGACAAGGAAGTCTTACGGCTCAGAGATGTCTCCAGAAACTCCTGAGCGGATGAAGGATGGAGGACGGAAGGAGGGTAGGATGGAGGGGTGTGTGGTATTTTTTTTTCCTCTGTGAATTTGTATGAAGCCACTATGAAGCTTTACAAGCATTCAGCCTTCTCAGCATCCCGGGGCAGAATGCTACAGCTTATTGATTTTCACTGGATAAAGAGGAATCTCCTCAGTGTGAAATGGCCTGCAAATGTCCCCTGCAAACTCACACAGACCAAGTACATCCTCGCAGGTGTAAGCAGGGTGAGCACAAAGGTTTTCTGGAGGCTTAGGCTGGGATTTTCACCAAAAATCACTCTTTTTGTGCTATGCTTGCATTGCAGCCCTAACTCTGCCTGTCACTTCCCCCTTCCTCTCCCCAGTCCATGAAATATGGCAAGAGGAACAAAACATAGAGTCATAGAATGTTTTGGGTTGAAAGGGACCTTTCAAGGTCACCTAGTCTAACCCCCCTGCAGTGAGCAGAGATATCTCCAACTAGAGCAGGTTGCTCAGAGCCCCCTCTGACCTCACCCGGAATGTTTCCAGGGATGATGCATCCACTGCCTCTCTGGGCAACGTGGGCCAGTGTCTCACCACCCTAAGCATAAAAAATTTCTCCCTTGTATCTAGTCTAAATCTCTCTCTTTTAGTTTAAACCATCACTCTCTGTCCTGTGACAACAGGCTTAAGTCTGTCCCCGTCTTTCTGACAGGCCACTTTAAGTACTGAATGGCTGAAATAAGGTCTTCCTGGAGCCTTCTCTTCCCCAGGCTGAACAACCCCAACTCTCTCAGCGTTTGTTCATCAAGCTCGCTGTCTTTTTCCCATGATTTGCTGGGATTACAGTCATCATTTTTGCACAAGTGCTGCATCCCACCACTTTGGCTGAGGGCACTGGGAGGGGACACAGGGCTGTCTCACACCCGATCAAGCAAAACATCAGTTATACATTTCTCCCCTAACATCTACACTCTGGTTTGGTTGTTCTAAGTAACTGCTGGGATGCTCGAAATAAAATCCTGCAGACAGTGAGGAATGCAGGATGTCCTCCTTTGGTCATTTCAGAGCTTGAGGCTTCAGCAGCCTTAGGGTTTATCTGCTGCATCTGGGTTTCTCTGCACCTAAATTGCCTGCTGTCCTCAGAAGGGTGCCAGAGCTATTGCTAGCAGAGTACTTTGCTGGTCCTTCATCTCTGAGCACTTCCTGGTCCCTGGAGCTGTGGCTGCTGGGCAAAGCAGAGCCCGGGAAGATGGTGGTCAATGCCCCACCCCTGGAAACATTGCAGGTCAGGTTGGGGCCCTGAGCAACATGCTGTAGTTGAAGATGTCCTTGTGCACTGCAGGGGGGTTGGATAGATGACCTTTGGAGGTCATAGAACCGTTCTATGATCCTACACTCCTTCTTGTGGGAGGGGAAGAAAGCCCTGGGAGACCCCAAGCTGGAGCTGGGGCAGTCACTCATAGGAAACCAGATGTTATCTGGGAACAGATACTCCATCCTCTCAACTCTGCTTTGCCAAGGACACATCTAGGTGTGGATGAGATGCCTCCTGGGCTTCGGGCAAGGGGGGAGCAACTCTTTCCTCCCACTTGGATGAGCCATGAGACCAGACCCCCAACACCCTTTGCACAAGCAGTGCCTGGAGGGGAATAACCCCTGGCCCCTCCCTGGCTTCCAGCTGGGTAAATAATTGCTCTGAGTGACTGCTTTTGTGCTCACAAGCATCCTGGGGCTAGAGGCGAGGAGACTGAAACCCACTGGTTTCATTCCCCCAGGGCACTGCTTTGGTTTTGGATATAAAGCCAAGAAAAAACTGGGGGAGGAGGAAGTACCTGCACCCACCTGGACTTGCCCCTGGCAGGTGTCCTACACTGGAGTGCACACTGAACATCCCCGTGACTGGTCACTGTGGATGAGGAGGCAATTTGGCCTCGAAGGGCTCTTTTGGAGCTGCCTGATAATGTGGCAGCCTGGAAACTTGGAGGAAAGCAAGACCACTTCCACATGGAGGAAGGATGCTGAATCCAGGAGGGTTAAGCACATGCAGGTATGATGTGTAACAGGATTAAAGTTTGTCTGCAGGCACGTGGTTGCACATCCCTCCCTCATTCCTGTCACAAATAATGCTGGGCCTCGGCCACTTGCTACCCTGGCAAAATTCCTGCCCAATATTGCCGGCAGTTTTGCCTAGGGAAGGAATCAGAGATGCAGATTTCGCCCTGTAATTTTTCAGTGACACTCCATCTCAAGAAAAAAAACCAACCAAACTGAAAACGAAAAGTGGATTAGCCTTGCTGCCAGTGATAAGCAGGAGGCTTAGAGAAACCCTCCATTTCCCAGCACCCATTCCCAGGGCAGTAAATCTTTGAGCCTACCAAGCTGCAAGCGCAGCCAAGAGTGAGAGTGCAGGGCTGCTGGAGATTTAGGGCTCATGAATCACCCAGTGCTCTCCAGCAGCATGCCAGCGTCTCAAATTGCCTCCTTGGGTGATTTGCACCACAAATTTCTGCTTAGCCCCCCAAAATGTCAGAGCACTTTATTCACTCCTTGTCCTTTTGTGGTGTTTCTTGTTTTCCCTTAAAGGAGTCGCTCCGTGGCTATTGGGAAAATCCCGCTCTGAGCTGATTTACTTGTATTTAGCCAGTGTACAGTTGTTTGCAGCTACTTTAGTCAGCTGGAGCCTGGTTATAGTGAAAAAAACCCCACACCAGGATCATGTAGGAGATCAGATCTCAGCTACTAATCCACACCCGACTAATGCTCATCAGCTTCTCCTCCAGCCAGCCCCAAACAACCGCTGTAGCAGCAGCTTAAATAAAGCAAAGCCTCAAGCCCGGAAGCATGAGGTTAGTCCAGGGCTGGCTGGCAGGGGACAGGGAGTGTCCTCACTGTCCCCTGGGCATGGTGTGCAGCACAGGGGAGAGGACACCCTAGTTTCAAGGCTGCACCCTGAGCAATCGTGCCTGTTCTGAGACAGAGGTGTAACTGCAGCATCAATTATGGACTCCATCATGGCAAGATGTGGCCAGTCTCAGGGGCCTGGGGAATTACAGCTTTGCTTAGCATCTTCTAGGCAGAGTGGTGAAGGGACACAGATACCCTGCTGATGCAATTTCACATAGAATCCCAGAGTCCCAGAATGGTAGGGGTTGGAAGGTCCAAACCCCCTGCTCCAGAGGAGACTCCACAACCTCTCTGGGCACCTTGGTCCAGGCTCTGGCACTCTCACTGGAAAGAAGTTTTCCCTTATATTTAAGTGGAACCTCCTGAGTTCCAGTTTGTGTCCATTGCCTCTTGTCCTGTCACTGGGCACAACTGAAGAGAGGCTGTCCCCATCCCCTTGACCCCGACCCTTTAGCTATTGCTAAGCATTGCATTGACCAGATCCCCTCTCAGTCTTCTCTTCTCCAGGCTAAACAGCCCCAGGGCTCTCACAGAGATGCTCCAGTCCCCGCAGCACCTTCCTAGCCTCCACTGGACTCTTTTCAGTAGCTCCTTGTCTCTCTTGAACTGGGTAGCCCAAAAGTGGACACAATACTCTAGAGGTGTCTTCACTAGGGCAGAGTAGAGGGGGAAGAGAAACTCCCTCGACCTGCTAGTCACAGTCTTCTTCATGCACCCCAGGACACCACTGGCCTTCTAGGCCCTGAGGGCACATTTTTGGCTCATGGTTAGCCTGTTGTCTGCCAGCACTCCCAGGTCTTTCTCTGTGGAGCGGCTTTCCACCAGGTGAACCCGCTTTCCACCAGGTGAACCCCTCACCTGTACTGGTGCATTGTGCTGAACATTCCTTGCCTGTCAATCTCAGAGGCAGCTTGATGCAGCAAGGCTGTAATTCCGTCAAGTGTGGTCTGGGCCATGTAATGAAGTGTAGAAATGGGACTGGAGTGCGAGTTCACATCACCAGGCTGGAATTACAGCCCAAGCAATGCTTATCAGCCACTGGATGATTTCTGGCAGGGGCATGCTCCTGCCAGACAAGTAGTGGAAGGTGAGCACAAAGAGATCGACCTTGAGAAGTTAACCACAGGGTGACATACCAGGGAAGGAGGCTGGTTTGGGCCTTTATGGTCAAACCATGGGAGGTCCCATTGTGAGACTCAGTAGCCAGAGGCTTGCAGAAGCCCTGTGGCTCAAAGCTGTGGGTGCCAGGGGCTGGTGCTGCTGGTGTCCTGGTCCTGGCTGCACATTTCTGCTCCTGCCAGTACCTGTGTTTGCTGGGCTGGGGAAGGAATCTGAGCTAAAAGCTGCCCTCTTTTGGCCTTTTATATTTACTAACCTAAGTTCTTCTAGCTGGCTGAAGACGTGGATTAAAAGCTGGGGCAGGAATTTTTTAAGGCATCTCAGATAACCAGCAACTCATGGCCCTAGTGCCAGACAAGGGACGGGGCATGGGACCTGCTGTAGGGTGACCCAAGGGAGCATCTTCCCCTGCTTGCACTCTGCAGGAAAAAGATGAAGCCCAGGCTGATGCAGGGGGTCTTTGTAGCAGGGATTAATCCGGATCAACTCCATCCTGGAGTGGTGCTCAGCCACCAAGCCATCCTGCCCCTGGACTCAGGCTGCAGCTGCGCCAGGGTCAGTGCACAGCCTGGCTGCCAAACAGGCAGCTTCTCCCTTCCTGAGATCATCTAAGATACATGGTCTTGTGTGGATAACCCACCCTTGGGCAAAGTCCTTTAACTGTGTGTGTTTGGGTTGCTTTTCCTGTACTGCTGTGCTATTTCTGAAGAAGCTGGGCTGCTTGCACTTACTGGCAAGTGAAAGGCTTGCAAATCAATGTCTCCCTTGCAACCAATGCCTCCCTTGCATGAATTCTCCATTAGGATGCTCTGCAGTTGCCAGGTGGGCACTTATGAGACAGTCATATTGCTGGCATCTTGCTGTCCCTACTACAGACAAAGCAGTGGAGCCAAGGAGTGTCTCCTCCATCCAGGCAGTGCTGTGAAGGAGCCATATTTGACACCAAACATACCCCATGGCACAGAAGAATCTCCCAGTAGTGCTCAGCAGCAGAGCCAAAGCCAGTCCAAGGGTGTCAGGGCCAAAACGACCTCCCAAAGACCACAGAACCACAGGGTGGTAGGGGGTGGAAGGGACCTCAGAGATCACCTCTTCCACTCCCCCTGCCAAGGCAGGATCACCCAGAGCAGGTTGCCCAGAATTGCATCCAGGTGGGTTTGGAATGTCTCCAGAGAAGGAGACTCCACAGCCTCTCTGGGCAGCCTGGTCCAGGCTCTGGCACCCTCACAGGGAAGAAGTTTTTCCTCTTGTTCAGATGGAACCTCCTGGGTTCCAGTTTGTGCCTGTTGCTCCTTGTCCTGTCACTGGGCACCACTGACAAGAGTCTGGCCCCATCCTCTTGACCCCCATCCTTTAGCTACAAATGAGCACTGATCAGATCCTTTCTCAGTCTTCTCTTCTCCAGGCTGAACAGCCCCAGGGCTCTCATCCTTTCCTAGTCACAGAGATGTTCCAGTCCCCTCAGCATCTTCATAGCCTCCGCTGGACTCCCTCCAGTAGTTCCTTGTCTCTGTTGAACTGAGGAGCTCAGAACTGGTGAAGAGGGATCACTGCAGATGACAATGGCCTCCATCCTGCTCTTTAGAAAACCAAAGCTAAAAAGGTAACGCAACCTCCTTAACCACCCAGGGAAGGTTCAGCAAGACTGGCACAAGCTGTCTTCTAGGGCCACCTGGTGACAGCCTGGAGACAAGCCTTGCTTTTCACTTTCGAGGCCCCAAAGGAGCTCCTCATACCTGGCAGCTCTAGGAGCTGTGGCCTGGCAAAGGGCTGCCCCCTCCCATCGTATTTCAAGTCTAATCCATGTGCACATTATTGCCTCGAGAAGCACATGTTTCCATGCTCTACCCATTTAATGTGCAGTTTGGCTCCCAGATACTTTTATTGAGGTGTTTGGTTGGTAAAACCAAAAACCAGGTGTGCAGAATAAAAAAGCAAAGCTACGTGAGTTGAGCTGTGGGGAGTTTTGGCTGCTGCTGGGAAAAGCATCAGCTCTTCCACCCTAAGAGGAATTGGCTTGTGGGGCTTCCTGGTAGCCACAGCTAGGGTGTAAGTCAGCAAGGACCTAAGCAGTGACGACTGGAGAATGACCCACACATCCTGTGGAGAGGAAGGGGGGGAGCTATCCCGTCACCTGGGAGAAAGCGACAGCACCCATAGCACCCAAACCACCTCTTCTGTGGGCTTCTCCTTCACCCAGCAGCCTTTCCCACCAGCAGCAACATCCACCTCTCACCCAATCCCAGCTGTGTTTTGCTTGTGGCATTTGCACATTTTTGCTGCTTGCGAAGCCACCCTGTCCTTGTTGGCCCCAAACCCTGGGTGGTCCCATGCCCTGGCTGTCCCTGGGCGTGAAGAGCCAACCAGTTGGGCTGTGCTTTACGTTCTTGGCATTGCTTTTTGCAGCGCCCTGGGGAAGCCATTGACTTCTAAGCTTTCCAGCTCTTTGCACTGCTCCTGCTTATTCTTCTGCAGTTAAGCACCCAAGGGGAGGGAAGGACTGAACCCAATTCACCCAGTAAGGTCCCCACTGGTGTGGGAGCAACCATCACCCACCAACAGGTGCTGGGGCTCCACCTGTTGAGGCCGTGGGATCTGTGCCATGTACCCATCCCTGCTGCCAGTGCTGCAGGATTCTGTTACTTGGGGCTGACTGTGTTTCCACAAGCAGAGACTGACCTAGGCCAGGCTTTCAAGAAGGTGAACGGAGGAACCACCCAACAAAATCCCCCTCAGAAAGTGGACCTTTTCATCTCAAGGTCCTCAGAGCAGCTGTTGGGAGAAGCTGGGAGGTAGAAGGCTTATTTGAATTTGTAAGTCCTGAGGCAAAAACAAAAAACAAAAACAAAACCCACAAACCAACCCCATGCCCTGTGCAGCGCTAGATTTTCCTAGCACTGCTGCGATTCCACCTCGGTGGGACCCCTGCTCTTCTGCTCTGACGTCGGTAGAGGGAAGCGTTTCACTGCTGGATGAAACTGCTGCTCGCAGGGTCCACGCTGTCCCCGCCCGAGGGGTGGTACCTCCCGGCTCCCCAACCGCCGGGCTCGCTGGGACACGTAAAGCATGTCCAGCCCCAAAGGTCCCGGCCACCATGCACTGGCCTGGCTCACGCTGCAGTTTCATGGATGAAGGAAAGGCTGCGGATGTTGTCTACCTAAACTTTAGTAAAGCTTTTGACAGTTTACCACAGCACCCTCCTGAACGGGGCTGTAGTGAGGTAAGGGTTGGTCTACTCTCCCAAGGAATAAGTGATAGGACAAGAGGAAATGGCCTCAAGTTGTGCCAGGGAAGATTTACATTGGATATTAGGAAGAATGTCTTTCCCAAAAGGGTTGTCAAGGCCTGGCCCAGGCTGCTCAGTGCAGTGGTAGAGTCCACATCCCTGGAGGGGTTTAAAAGTCATGTAGATGTGGTGCTGAGGGTCATGGTTTAGTGGTGACCTGGCAGTGCTGGGTTAACAGTTGGACTCAATGATCTTAAAGGTCTCTTCTAACCAAAATGATTCTATGGTTTTAGGGGTCAACATCTTTATTAATGATCTGGATAATGTGGCAAAGTGTACCCCCAGCAAATTTGCAGATAACACTAAACTGCGATGAGTGGCTGATATGTCAGAAAGTCATGCTGCTCTCCAGAGGGACCTCAACAAGCTGGAGAAATGGGCTGATGGGAACCTCATGAAGTTCAACAGGGAGAAGTGCAAAGTCCTGCACCTGGGGAGGAACAGCCCTAGGCACCAGGATGTGCAGAGGGTCACCTGGACAGAAAGCAGCTCTGCAGAAAAAGTCCTGGGAATCCTGGTAGACACCAAGTTGAAGATGAGCCAGTAGTGTGCCCTTGCTGCAAAGACAGCAAATGATATCCTGGGCTGCATTAGATAAAGTATTGCTGGCAGAGTAAGGGAGTTGATTCCTCCCTTTTACTCAGTACTGGTGAGGTCACCCCTGGATTTCTAGGTCTAGTTCTGGGCTCCTCAATACAAGAGAGATAGGGATTTACTGGAGAGAATTCAATGAAGTGCTACAAAGATGATGAGGGGACTGGAGCACCTCTCCTATGAGGACAGGCTGAGAGAGTTAGGGCTGTTCAGCCTGGAGAAGAGAAGGCTTCAGGAGATCTTATTAAAGTATATAAATACCTGCAGGGAAGGTGCAAAGAGAACAGACTCAGACTCTATTTAGTGGTGCCCAGTGATAGGAACAGAGGCCATAGGTACACACTGAAACACAGGAGGTTCCCTCTGAACACCAAGAAACACTTTCTCACTGTGAGGATGGCCAAGCACTGGTGCAGGCTGCCCAGGGACGTTGTGGAGTCTTCCCCCTTGGACATATTCAAACGTCATCTGGACACAGTCCTAGGTACACGGTTCTAGGTGACCCATCTTGAGCAGGGAAGTTGGACCAGATGACCTCTGGAGGTCCCTTC
>JAVSBS010072507.1:0-12885 GCA_033124195.1 Coracias cyanogaster
ATGGTGTTGGGTCATAGGCTGGACTTGATGATCTTGGAGGTCTATTCCAGCCTCAATAATTCTGTGATTCTGTGAAAGCTTAGGAAGTATTCTCAAACGGTTAACACTCGAGAGCTCTAGGTTTCCATTCTGAGTTGTTTTTGCTCACGGATTTCCTTACAGTGAATAGGGATGCTGGTGGTTATCACATTGCACACACACAATGGATGTGATATAAACGCATTTATGATTAAATTTTCCTAGCTGAAGCACGTACACTAGTGCAAGATGCCTAGAGTCATCTTAACCATATTAGGCCAAAGATATGTTTTATCTACCATAATCACAAAAGTAGAGCTTTCTATGAAGTTTGACCAAGCATGCATGCACTGATTTCATGGATTTACTTGAGTGTTTTGTGCCATAACAGAGAGAACAAATAAGTGTTTTGTAAAAATGAGAAAAGCAGTTCTGTCCAGAAAATTTTGGATACAAAAGAGATACAGTAACAAATTAGCATAGTCCAAAAACTCAAATACAATGCTTTACACCTCTAGACAAGATTTCAGAGACCAAATTTTTGACCCCCCCCTGTTGCCAGAGGATACAGAGTGGGATTCAGTTGGATCTCAGTGCCATTAAGGGTGCCCTTGAGTGCCCCACTCAGTCAGCATGTCCCTGGGGGATGATGGGGTCCAGAGAAGATCCATTCCTTTCTGAAGTTGAAGGTGGACACAAGACAAATTGTGGTGCAAAAAACATAATAGCAAAATTACCAGCCAGTTCTCATTCATCAGAGCCTACCAATAAAATAAAATTATAGAAAAATTAC
This sequence comes from Coracias cyanogaster, assembly GCA_033124195.1. Classification (NCBI taxonomy): domain Eukaryota; kingdom Metazoa; phylum Chordata; class Aves; order Coraciiformes; family Coraciidae; genus Coracias; species Coracias cyanogaster. The sequence continues at coordinate 812 of JAVSBS010072507.1, forward strand.
AGTGGTCCCTGCAGATCTATGTATTCACTATGGATTAATGAAAGTTTGATAATGGGTTTGCTGAATTAAACTCAACCATCAAGTGCCAAAGCCTATCCTGACCTGGCCAGGACTGTCAGCATTGCTTGGTCTTCTATTTTCTTTGGCACAATTTGCAGTTTCTTTTACTTCTATCTGGAATTACTTTGCACATGAGGAGTTACAAATAGAACAAAGCAAAATAAATCAATTAGATGTCGGCATAAAAATAAATCTTGGGCATCTTAATATTTAATTAGATTTGCAACTTGACATGTGAAGCTAAGTAAGAATCATTACCTTGCAGCAATAAGAGGCAGGTCATCTGTAGGCAGCCGCACTGCTTACATGAAGGATTCTGGTTCTCATGCTTGTGGAGTACAAGTATCAATAGCGTTAACTCTTTACTGAGATTCATTCTCAAGCCTTCAAGGTTTTTTTGTTTGTTTGTTGTTTCAAAATTCGTATGTAAAGTAAACACAATAATTTTCTAGAGTTGTTAATTTATGTCAGTATGAATGATATATTTGCAACTGCAAAGCAGTTAAATTTTCAGAGTTCCGTGCCAAAATACCTGAGCCATCAATGAATATAGCCACATCTGGCCCATTCAGCATCCCAGCTAGTGCCTTGGGCACAGTTCAAGATTAATACTGGCCTTGTGCTTCCAGATTCTCTCTCACATCTATGCACAGCACTATGTTATACTGAATGGAAATACCATTATGTTCACGCTGCCCTGGCAGATCTCTTAGCAAAGCATTGCATTACTCTGGGTAAGTACTCACAAACTGAACCGTAAAATATTTAGAATCATTGAATCATAGAACCATTTAGGTTGAAAAGGACCCTTAAGCTCATCAAGTTCAACCGTTAACCTAACACTGCCAAGTCCACCACTAAACCATGTCCTTAAGCACTAGATCTACATATCTTTTAAATACCTCCAGGGGTTGTGACTCAAGCACTTCCCTGGGCAACCTGGTCCCATGCATGACAACCCCTTTGGTGAAGAAATTTTTCCTAATACCCTGGCTAAGCCTTCTCTGGCATAACTTGAGGTTGTTTCCTCTTGTCCTATGGCTTCTTACTTAGGAAAAGAGTCTGAGACACATCTTGCTACGACCTCATTTCAGGTAATTGTAGAGAGCAATAAGGTCTCCTCTGAGTCTGTTTTTCTCCAGGCTAAACAACCCCAGTTCCCTCAGCCACTCCTCATATAACTTGTGCTCTAGAGCCTTCACCAGCTCCATTGTTTTTCTGTGGATACCCTCCAGGACCTCAATGTCTTTCTTGTAGTGAGGCTCCTAAAACTGAATACAGCTGAAAAGATGAATGCGTGTCTTCAGTACTGTAACTATAGCTAACTACTATAACTATGTGCCTGCTCCACAGCCTCAGTGGTGATAGTGACATAGTTGCCATTGAGGGGCTTGAGTTCAATACTGGTTTTCTATATATATGTATATATTCCATTTTATTATTATCTTCATTAAGGCTGTTTCAGTTTTCTAATCCATAAGTCTCTCTCTTGTTCCCTTTCTCTCCCCATTTGAGAGCGAAGGGGGCCAACAGAGATCCATAAGACTCTTTCTCTTATTCCCTTTCTCTTCCCCTTTCATCGGGAGGAAGAAGGGCTAATAGAGGGCATCTGTTGCAGGTCTAATGGACTGACACTAAACCTTGACAGATGGCATCTGTCACATTGAACAGATACCGGATTTTATTTACCTGAAATGCATACGGTACATCAAAGTAGCAGGCCGAGTATCTCAAACATTTATTTCATTCAGCAATGCAGCACAAGCCTAATAAAGTCAACAAATACAAAACTGAGTCTTTTGCCTAGTTAGTTCTTTTCCAAACTAACATTTTTTTCACAAGACTTCTAGCAACAAGATGATTTAACAGCCATACCCAAAAGAATGAAATTCAAAGCTGTCCCAAATAAGGCACTTACTATAAAATAATATCATACATGTTGGCATTATGCATAAATAAAGAAGGAACCATCTTCAGTTGTCCATAGCATGCTGATCAGAAAATGCACAACAGCTGAGTCATGGGCAAGTTCAAGTGAATTTTTATATCTGTCCTGTACAACCACGCTCTTTAGTACCATCTAAATACAAGAAACACAAAAAGAGCGATATTGTCATAGAATTATAGAATCATAGAGTTTTCAGAGTTGGAAGGGACCTCAAAGATCATCTAGTTCCAACCCCCTTGCCATGGGCAGGGACACCTCCCACTAGATCAGGTTGCTCAGAGCCCCATCCAGCATGGCCTTAAAAACTTCCAGGGATGGGGCTTCCACCACCTCCCTGGACAACCTGTTCCAGTGTCTCACCACCCTCACGGTGAAGAACTTCTTCCTAATGTCTAATCTGAATTTACCCACCTCTAGTTTTGATCCATTCCCTCTAGTCCTACCACTACCTGACATCCTAAAAAGTGCCTCACCAGCTTTCTTGTAGGCCCCTTTAAGATATTGGAAGGCCACAATAAGGTCTCCTCAGAGTCCTCTCTTCTCCAGACTGAATAACCCCAACTCTCTCAGTCTGTCTTCATAGGAGAGGTGCTCCAGCCCTCTGATCACCCTCATGGCCCTTCTCTGGACACGTTCCAGCATGTCCATATCTTCCTCGTAATAGGGGCTTCAGAACTGGACACAGTACTCCAAGTGGGGTCTCACAAGAATGGACTAGAGGGGGGAGAATCCCCTCCCTCGACATGCTGGCCACGCTTCTCTTGATGCAGTCCAGGGTATCATTGGCTTTCTGGACTGCAAGTATACACTGACGGCTGATGTTGAACTTCTCATCCACCAGTACCTCTCAATCCACTCTTTGGGTGCAGCCATCAAGCCAGTTCTTTATCCATTGAGTTGTCCATCCATTGAACCCATATTTTACCAGCTTGGAGACCAGGATGTTGTGTCAAAGTGTCAAAGGTTTTGCTGTGATGCTACGTCCAAATTGTATTTTCTATTAGGAAACCTTTACCTTTTACTTATAATCTGTTGAGAAAATCTGCCATTGCTAGCATGACAGTTTTATCAGAGGGAAGGGCACAAGGGGACATGCAGTGCTGCAGAGCCTTCCATTAAATTATAAGAAAATAAAAGAAGTTTCAATGGTTTTCTAAGAAGGATGAACAAAACGGAATTCTGATGCAAACACTATGTGAAGTGACAAATACATTAGACTGAAGTGTCCTCAGATCACCTCATCATATTAGGTACTCTGGTTTGACATGTAGGAAAGTCTGCTGAAGAAACAGCTGGACTGTTCTTACTCCGTCTGACTCTCACTTTCTTTGTCATAAGATTCAAACATCAGGTTTGCAATGGGCTAGGAGCACTCTCCAAAATCGTTAGCATCATTCAGCTGATGCATTATGCAGGCAACAGTAACTCCATCCATCTTAAATCCTGGAAGCACTCAAGCACAGACTCAACTGATTGCACAAACCCCAGCAAACTATGATCACAACTTGAAGGATACAGGAAAAGAAAATTACAAATGGCAAGCAAAAAGAGAGGAAAGTTCAATATGTATCAAAAGCTAGAGCAGGACAAGCAAAAAAAAGGTGTACTCAGACCATACAGCTCCTGTACAGCAACAACTCAGGCAGATCCCACTTTCACAGCTCAGATTAAGTATGCCAAAATAGTGGAAATGCCTTTGAACTTTGAGTAAAGAAAGGTGTTTCTTCTTAACGGAAAACAGAGTAAGACAGAGTAGAGAGAATGTGGAGAACCAAGTCTTCTAGTGCTCACTCCTAGTCTCATCAGTGACCTGCTGTGCAATCTTTGCTCATACTTGGGGAAAATTGAGAAATAATACAAATTGCATGTCTGTAATGTGTAAGTCAACCTATTTTCAGTTGGATAAACCCCAGACCATCCCATCAGTTATATGATACAAATTGGAATTTGTGATGATTTCACTGCGGAAGAGTACAAAAGAAGTCCAAGACCTAGCTCAATGAAGCCATTTGGAAAAGATTTCAATCCTGAGTCTTCTGAAAGAGGAATAGATTCTGTAGTGACAGAGTAGTGGGGGTAGTATGCTTTAAAACAAAACAAAACCCCAAAACCAAAAACAAACAAACAAAAACCCCACAAACACTAAAATAAAAAAAAAAGATAATATTTATAACTAAATAAATGTTTGTTTATTAGCTCAGAGAGTGACTTCTCAGATACTTGGATGTTATGGGCTGCATGACTTCTTTCATTTTGTATGAAGCACCTGTAATTTTGACCCAGTGCTTGCAGTAAAGTCTGTCTTATTTTTAAGACAGAAATACTGATAAATACAAATGTTCAATTTCCTTTCAGAGCAAGCACTGAAAAGCTACTGTAAAGGAAGACACCACTTTTTGAAAATTCTCAAAATATTTATCAGAACATAAATCTTCTTAATATCAATGGTTTAAATTCTGCTTTCAATTATTCAGCCATTTCCAGCAGCAAAAATTACCACACTTCATGTCAAGTTCAGGACTTTGGCTCCCTGGCTGCGGCTGAAGTGCCACTCTCTGAGCGTACCAAAAGCCAGAAAAGCCTAAACTGCATGAAATGAGTTACAAAACAAAGAACAGTTGTTACTTAACTGCTTATTGAGGTTTTTTTTTTCCCTCTCAAAGTTGAGGAGGGATTTGGAAAGTATCCTGGGTATCACAAGGGAGCATTATGGGAATAGAAAGAGCACATTGGAGCAGAAGAGATGCTGTTCCCACAGCTATGCTCCCTCCATCCCCAGAGTGCTTTCTCCTGCCTTTTCTCCCCACCACCACCCTGTATCACCTCCAGCCTCCTCGGAGAGTGTATGCCAGGTAAAATGGAGTCGGAAGCCATGACCCTTGGGTGTTCGTTCCCTTTGACACAGGTGCCTTTTAATCTACTCTGGTAGCATTTGATTTTAAAAAGGCATAGAAGAAAATACTGAGTATGGAAGAATGCTGTGCTTTAAATTCACACCTCTGGTTATCTCACTGCGTGAAAGAAATATGACTTAGGAAGGAAATGGAGCGAGCTGTTTGCAAATAGCTTGAATGTAAATGCAGAATTTAAAAGTGCTAGTACTTACAACTAACCAGAGCACATGAGGTAAACCAGTCTGCAATACTTTTCATGTCTTCTATCACATTACCCTAATTTCTAGCTCTGCCCCCAACTCAAGGTCATGGCTGTTTACATCCAGATAAATGTGATGTCTCTGTTTTCACTAAGGTTTTTACTAAGTTGATAAAGTTCCATGCAGGATTTGTGACAATTAAGTGCAAATTTTAAACAAGGTCTACTTCAGACTTTGGTGCCATGACAATTAAGAAGTCATCGTGTCCAAAAGGCCCTTTAGAACATTTGGTTATAAAAACAACTAGCTATGGAGATAGACTTACAACTTGACAGCATTAACTAGAACAGTCCTGCAGAATATTCTTTAGCACATTCCTACCATAATAGGTATTATAAATATGGCATTTATGCTTCCTGGCATTGTCTTTAAAAATATATCACAATTACTCCAGAGTTTCTGCATTACAAACACCAGAACACTGGATTTCCCTAGCTGCCAAGAAACAGAATAGAGAAAAAAAAAGAAAAAGTCTTTGCCCAGGGGTAAGATAAGCCTTTTGTGCATTAGATACATGTTTTAGATGAAACAAAAAAATGAGCCCTTAGACAGGACTCACATTGAGCTACACATTGGTGAGATTAGAAAACTAGTATTTCCAGCACACTCTCCTCTAGTCACTATGCATGTAGGTAAAAACTGTAAATGCGTCAATAACGAAGTAAAACACTGAGAACATCCCTCATCTGCCATTTCTTTCTTTTTCACTGTTGTCTTCTTACATGTTGCAATATTATAAAGTTGCAAGTCTTTTGCTGTAATAAATTTCATTAAAATGCTGTTTTGAAATAATTTATCTGTATCATCATTACCTTGCAATTATTCTGTTTAATCTTCACTATGTTAACTAACCACAGCTGTTGCCCTTGGCTCATCAGTGATTCCTTTTGAACTTGTGTTTCTCTTTGGAAGAGCTGAACCCTTCCTGGCAGGCAGTGCAGTATTTTAATTTATCATGTTTCTCTCCAAGAAACTGTAGCTGTTGATAAGCATCAGAGAACTAGACTGCTTTCTAACACCACATGTTCCTGCACTCTACTCTAAAATTATGTGTTTTTCTAAAGCAAAACTTTGTTCCATCATGGATAACTGCAATTCAAAAACATGACCTAAGTTGACACGGATTGCACTGTAAAGATAAATATTCTATACCTTCTCATAGCATCTTTCAGGTCATGTTCTCAGACCTTGGAATATTTATGCCTACTTAAACTTCCCCTTCTTAAAACTGAAGAAGTGAAGACAGAAAACATTTACTGTCCATGGGATAACTGCAGCTTGAAAGGGAACTCAGGGAGATTGTGACAATTCTGAAAAATATCTTCTTAAATATGTATTCCTGAACTTGTAGTATTTAGCGAGACTATTTCCTATCCTTTCTTTTTATCACATCTTTCTTAAAAAGAGTTCTTGAAAGCAATGCATCACTTGCACTCTTAATTCTTTGCTTCATTATTTGGTCAATTGCAGGTAGAAAACGTATTCTTCAGGCTGAAAAGGAAGAAACAGAATAGGTTAAAGAAATAATTGCAGTCACCCATATCAATTACAAACCGGCTTTTTTCCATGTCACCTTAGACTCTTGCTATGTTTATAAATTTACATACCCCACAAAAAGGTGGAGAAAAGCATAGGTGAACAGCATGAGCTGAGCATTAATGAGTTTTACTGTCACTTGCAGTTTAGCCTATCATTAACTATCTCCAAATAGAAGTATCGAGTTTATGGCCATTTGTTGCTGTTACTTGCTTTCAAGTTGACTGAATGGATCAGGTGCTGAAAAACTCACCCCAGAGTGGCAAAAGAACAAGAATTATATCTTTCTTTCCCTTTAAATAAAAGTAAATGAGAAAAAGAAAACAATATAACCATATAATCTATTTGAGAAAGAGAGAGAGCATGAAGAGTAAGATGGTGATATTCTCACATTATGGTAGAAATAATCACTGAAGCACTGTGATGCTGTTTTTTTTTTTTTTCCTGGTACCAGAATAAAATGGGAGCACAAATCTCAGTAATTTACAATTCGGCCTATATATTCTTAAATTTCTACTGAAAATCTAACTACTGTTCAATTCATAAGTACTGGCAGAAAATGAGATAAAGGCAACATATGCTCATAAAACAGTATCATGCCACACTAGTTTGTTTTCCAAAGAAGGAGGAAATTGCACTTAATAAAGTATATCTTGGCTTTTGTTAGTTGTTAGTTATAATGTTAACATTCAGGCATGGAGAAACACAATTCAGTGCAATTATTATAGGTTACATTCATTCAAGATATCATGGGAAAACAGAACATATATGGGTTTGTTTGTAGAGGGCTGAAGGTATCACCCACAAAATGAAGAAGGAACAATTTCCTTATAATCAGCACAGGACTTGATTGCTTCAGCTGGCAGCTGCAGGTGGCATTACAGAGCTTAGGAACTTAGATTAAAATTAGTGTAAAGGGATGTCAGATCTTTACTGCAAACAGAAGTTGCAGCTGCTGTTTGAATACCTGATTAATCAGTTTGATAAATGATTCTACAGTTTGAAAAGAGCTCTCAGAAAGATTAAGGTGATGTCTTGACACCAGAGTAAATGAATCTGGTCATACCAAATTCAACTGGCCATACCAATTCAGTTTTTTAACTTCACAGAGTTTTGTGAAGTTACACTTTCATAACCAGGAGCTGCCTGACTTATAGGCTGCCTACCTGTAAGTCAGAGGGCACATCCTAAAAAGGAAAGCAGTCAAGTATTTTCATCAATCACTGGCACTATAAACCATGGGCTTCAACTCATACCAAAGACTAGCACAAAATTGCACGTTGGTAATAGAAACAAATAGTAAATAGTGAGAATTCTTTCTCCCTTGTCAATGTTAATGATGGATTTGGTTTTTATTAGCAAGTGATGGTATGATGTTGGGAGTTCATTAAAGAACTCATTTTCAACTTTCTCCAGTCCACATGCTTCTTAAAGATTGGTTCTGATAATGGTTCTCAAAGGCTGCCTTTTGAAGATCTCTCCTTGGGTATCTCTCTAGGGACTAGGTCTTGGGTCTTTACTGCTCCTGGAAAAGGAACTTGCAGTTCTGTAATGGGTCCCCCAAAAGAGGACAAGAAGGGGAATAAGGGAGAGAGACTTACGGATTGGAAAAGAAAACTAAAACAGTTTTAATGAAAGTAAGAACAATAAAATTAATTGTATACAAATATACACAAAACCAATATTGAACCCAACACCACCCCACTTCCCCACCCTCAATGGCAACCACATTATTGTCACCACTGATGCTGTGTGCAGGTACCAGGGAAGTCCCAGACTCAACTCAGCAGCAGGTGGGACGCAGGTTCAGGAGCTGGATTTTGCAATGCATGGACTGGGATCACAGGCAGGATGAACAGAGCCCATTTACTGTTAAATTTTTACCAAGATATGGCTTATCTCTGACTATTCTTGTTTGCTTTTCTTACAGCTTAATTTTTAACTAAACAAACAGCCCAACAGTCATGACAACATAATGTGCTCATTAACTATTTTAGCAGCTCCTCATCCATCACTGTGGATATTAGAGCTTAACCTGGACATGGAAGCCATTGTCTTTAAGGACAAGCATCTATTTGGTTTAATGTTCATTCAACTAAGTTAGCTTGAAGTAATGATAAGAACAGCTGGGCTTATTAAAATGTTGAAGAATATAATCTGAAACACACTTCAAATACACAGATTCAGGTCTTCATTTTTAACAAGGGCAATTAACTCCTGAAACAGGCCAACAAAGGAAGTAGGGGACCACCCGTTTCCTGCAAACTTTATGCCAACGTACACAGGTATGGTTTACTTGAACATGTTATTCAGTGAGCTCCAAGTGTGACTTGCAGAAAAGTAGTGAAGGAGGTAAGAAAATGGACACTTGGTTTTATGCTGCATGCGATGTTATAATGATCTTTTCTGGCCTATGAAAGTCACCCTGATTTCAAAGCCATATTCTAGTGCAGCATTAATCCCCCTAGCGTTTCCACATTAGACAGGATGACTTGGATCATTCATAAAACTTGTTAAATCTCCCATCAGATTACATAAATTGGTAAAACCAAATGTGCAAGAAGAGAAGAGAAGGTGTCATTTCCTTCCTCCAGATTTTCATTTTGCTTTTACTTCTCTCCTTCACAGTTCATCTCCTATTAAATAACTGCTATGATAATAGATTCATAACATTTAAAGTGGTGTCCTGTCTACCTTTTATACATGACTCCAAAGATTTTTCTTTTTCAGCTGCCATAACGATGCTTTAAAATATTTTCCAGCGATTTGACATATACTTGCCCTGCAGTTCTTGATTCAAACCATTGAGTGTTTATGCATTTTCAAGCACCAGCTTGAAACTGTAACAATACTTGATCTCAGAAAAAACACATCTTATTTTAGATGTATTTTTTACAACATGATCCCTCTTCACTACCAGTCAAGTCTAATAAAATAACCTCAATGCTGGAGATAATTCCTCACGTAATAATGGGAGGTTTCCAACTGTTTGTATTTTCCTTGCATTGTGGAGTTGTCTGTAGTTGCTGTTGTTAAATGCAGTTTGGAAACATGACGAAAGCCACATTTCTTATTTTCAATGTAAGTGATTTCAAACTTATTTTGGAAAACCCAAAGCAAAACAAGTCTCTCAAGCAAAAGAAGATTTGGGTGTTGTCATGAAAGTTTTTACAGCGAGTGAAAATCAACAGCAACCTACCTCTGCATGACGTGCAGAGAAAGTGGCATCATACGTAGTAATAAATAGTGGAAAATTGAAATAGAGGCATCAACTGAATTTTAAAAGCAGGTTATCAGATTTAAGTAAATATGACTAAAATGAAAACTTATTCTTCCTTTTGAAGATAAGGATTACATGTATGGCTACAGTTCTAGAAGCCAAAATGGAAATAAAATTAAGATACTTATCAAAGCACAGTATCCAAAGGAATCACAACCCAAAGACTATTTTCTTACTTTCTACTGTTAAATATATCATATTTTTTAAAAAAACAATGAAAATACAAATATTCCACAGTCCCCGTAGCTGAAAATACATAATTAGAATACACTTTGAATAGCAATCTGATTCAATGGCAGATATTCCAAAACATTCATATATTGAAAAAGATCTTTATACCTACTCTGTAATGTTGTACAGCTGATAAATGTTCGTTTCTGTATTTTATGAAATCCTAAACACCTTATTTAATACCTTCTATATGAATTCATAACATTGTGTTTATTTTCTTATGTATGATACATCTGTTATTATACATATACTATAAAACATGTTCATATTTTATTAAATTAATTATTATCAATAGACTTACATTCATATTGTTTATGAAAAAAAGGTAATGGTAAAGATATAAAGGATAAAATATACAATAGAATAATTTGACACAACACATTTGGAAGGAAAGCACGTGAAAAGTTTTATCAAGTGCATTGCACACTGTGGGTGGACAAAGTAACCCAGGTCTGATGGAGGGGAAGTACATACCGGGGGCCAGATGCTCAGCTGGAGTAAACAAGCTGAGCCACATTGAGGGAATTGACCCACGACAGACTGCATTGGCTCACAGTTTGTGCAAGGTGGGAATCAATTTAAATTGATTACCTGACTGAGTGTCAGGTAAATTAAATTACCACAAAGACTCATGAAGGATGAGCAATAAAAGAGTGAAAGTGAAGAAAGAAATGGAGACTGGGGAGAGAAGGAAGCAAGAAAATCACTTAGGGAGAATGAAGAAGGGTTGAGTACCAAACAATTATTAAAAAAAAAGAAAAAAACATGTCATTGAAAGCATGAGAACAGACATACAGAAGAGCAACACGGAGTTACACTCCGTTAGATGCGGAATGTCATCCAGCATCCACTGAGCTCAGATGAATTTGGAGCCTGTTCAGCATCCAGCAGGAATATTTAGCATTTTCAAGAATAATATAACTGTCAAAAAAAGGAAAGAGAAACTCGAGATAAACCTGGAGAGGCTGGGTCAAAGAGTTTAAATAATAACGAAGAAAATATAGCGGAAAAGAAAGGAGAAAGAGACAACAGGTTGAAGAAGAAGAAAGAAAATTATGTCTAGAAAAGTAATAACCAGAAAACACTAAGCGTGTGTGCTGGAGAGCATGCATATATGCATAAATATATACACATAACTATATATTTTTGTGGTGAAAAATGAAAAAGAATGGTAACGCTGGGAGGCAAGCTACACAAAACAGGAGAAAAAAACAGTGTGAAGCAAAGTGCTGGTGAGGAAAAAAAAAGGAATAAAAATGGATGGAGGCCTGGAGGAAAGCTTGGTTGTCAGAGCTGCAAAAGAAGAGAGTGAGCCTAGAAATTTAAAGAGTTAGCACAAGGATGAAGTAAAATTGGAGCAAGAAGCATGGAATAGATCTGTTAAAACATTCATTTACCTCAGAGATGTCACTGTGATGTCACTCTAAAAACATTTTTTACAGAAAAGCATTTTTCCTCTACACAGCTAAGAGGAGAATAGCTTGGCACAGCAAAAGAAAGGGGGCAGCACTGTCTAATTTGCTGTTCATTCACGCACTTAACAGTGATAACCATTTCCTGACCACTAGCTCCTTGCCAGCCATCTCTCTTTAACCTATTGCAATAAATTCAATCTTGAGCAAAGCTCATAGGCATGTGCATTGAAATGTTGTGTTTTAGGTCCAGAAGAGGACTACAAAGATGATTAGAGGGCTGGAACACCTCTCCTATGAAGGCAGGCTGAGAGAATTGGAATAGTTCAGCCTAGAGAAGGGTCAGGGGAGACCTTATTGTGGCCTTCCAGTAGCTGAAGGGGGCCTACAAGAAGGCTGGGGAGGGACTTTTCACAAAGGCCTGTAGTGACAGGATGAGGGGTAATGGGTTCA
>JAVSBS010072508.1:0-12839 GCA_033124195.1 Coracias cyanogaster
AACTGCACCACTCAGCTTAGCATCATCTGCAAACTTGCTGAGGGTGCACTTTATTGCGCTGTCTACATCACTGATGAAGATAGTAAATAGTGGATCTCTCAAAGTCTAGTCAAATACAGAGAAGTCATAGGTGCAATGTTCTCCTGCTTGTCTTTGGAAGGAAATGTGCATCCAGTACTCTATAAAAAAACAAGATTTCTACAAAACAAGAGTTCACATGAGTGTACAAACAGTAAGTCCATTCTTCTGAGCCACTGGCCAAAGGACTAACCCAAATTAACATTTCCTCTACTGTGCACTCTTACAGTCCAGCACACAAGTAGGAAAGCCACAGACTCACAGTCCAAACCAGAACCCACAAATTCATCTGTGGAAATTACAGCTCCCATCACCATGAAATTATCTGGGAACCAATTAATCCACAGCATACTTCTGCAAGGCTCTCTGATATACTGAGTGAAATGAGGCCGCACAAAAGACAGGTCTAAGAATAGGGAATGGTTCCTCTCTCTCCCAAGCCGTGAAGCTATGAACTATTGAGGTTATCTTCCTTCCTAGCACACTGGCAAAGCAAGCGCAAGAGCAACGATAGATGTGTCCCACACACAGGGCACTCCTAACTGGTGCTCCTCTTAACCAAAATATTACTAACGCAAGCGTGCTGAGTGACCACAAGCCCTCTTGGTATTGATTCATGGTTAAGTGCTGGCTGAAGCATTCGTCAACATCTACGCAGAGTGGAAAGAGCAACAAAAAATGTCATAAGAGGGAAGATCAAACAGGAGTAAAAGTACTTAAATTACTACTCATTGTGTCTATTTTTTGCCTCCATTTGTAATTAGGCTGCTAAAGCCTGAAGAAAAATCTCATAGAAAAAGAATCTATAGATTTTAAGATCTGTCCTTCCCCTTCCTACCAACTACTAACAAAATTTTTTGCTGCATAATAGAAGTTCTTATGTGTGAAACAGAGTTAAAATGCCATTAGGACCATTGGCATTAAAAATACAGCAGGTGGATCTAAATGAAGCATCCTAGGGAAATTGAGGCTGGTAGAAAGACCAGAAAGGGGATGGAGGTAGAGCCCACCCTTCTCCTCCTCTTGCAACTAGCAAGTCCATGTGACATGGGAGACTTCTGAGACGCAAACTCCTTCTCAACCTGGTACAGAACTAAACTTCAGGTTGGATCCTGTGCGTCCTAGAAGGGCTGCTCACACATCTGATATTCTGGCCTGGGCCTCTTTCAACAAGCTTCTGGTCCTATACAAGATAAAAAACTCTAAATAGCTATTAGAACAAGATTTGGAAGCTCCCATACCCCAGGATTATATTTAACTAGCAGGTTGAAAAGAGCAGTGGCACCTTTTTTTATCAATTATGGACTTTGTTTTTAACTAAATATACTCTCACAATAGCCAAGTGATCCATTTTAACTGTTATGGGCAGAATTTATTTCAGTTCAGTCACCATACAACACCCAGCAGTCACACTACCTACTTCTCATGACCAACAGCTTTGCTCACAGTCACAAACCATTTTATGGTTTATTGGTCCCCAGTGTGAACAGAAACAGGACCATTAAAATAAATCTCTTTACCCTGTCTTGTTTCCTCTGCTGTTCTTAACCCACAAGCTTGTCAGTGAATTTTAGCATATCAGTGAAATTGCCAAGAAATGGACTTAAGACTGCCACAGTCATTGGCAATCAACAAGGGAGGTAGGTTTCACCTTCTACCTTCTGAAGCCCCTGGGTAGATGTCTCACAGTAGGCTGGTGTTGCCAGGTTATTAGTTGCTCTTCAAACTGAGGGGGAGAACTTCTCACTGCTCCAGAAGCAAAATGGACTGTGCATCCAGAGCCACACACCACATACTAATAGATTTTTCCACATACTGAAACCCAAGAGTTTGAAGGAGCTGTGAAGGCTCCCAGAAATAGAAAGCTTCATTACCTGCCTTGGAAAACTTTGCGCTGTGCTCTATAGTATAGTCCTGCCCATGTTTGTGAGGACACTTGAGGTCATGAATGAAAACCATCAGCGCAGATTTCTGTTCAATGCTGCGGTGAAGGAAACAGCACTGCCTAAAACAGTCTTGCGACAAGAAGATCAAGCGATCCCCGTGACAACTCTACCAGGGCAGGGTACTCCCCACAGGGTAAGGTGTGCAGAATATTCAGCACAGGAACAGCCTGACCAAAGGATGGCCACAACTCAGTGATTGCAAAACTGCTCCTCCCTATGTGTATCCAAGTTCGAGTGTGCCTCATGTTGTAAGTGGGTTGAAGTTTTAAGCGGTAGCAGATGTTGGCAGTATGCTCCAGATCTTTGTTTCGTGGATTTCCAGATAACTGCAGCTTTTGTGCTAGCCCTTCTTTAGTAATAATAATTAAGTGCCATTTATATAAGGTCTTTCATTCAACAGTCCCAAAGCGCTCAATAAATTTAACAAACCATTAATACTCAACAGATGTATCGCTTCACATTTTTGAAGAGGCTGCACACATCTCCAGTAATCCTTCACATTCCCACAAATGGTAGGTACCCTAATTATCTTCAGTTTTCAGAAGCAGGATTAGGGAATGCCAAAGGCCACAGTGCACTCTGTAATAACAAGGCAATTTAAACAGAGTTCCTGGCTCTGAACTCTGTTCCCATTGCAAGCAGGAAGCCACCCTGCCTCCAGAAATTCACACGCACTGATAACTTCAGCATTTTATCCAGGACGCTGAACTGAAAAGCAAGGATGCGTCCCCAGAGCACATGAAAAACATGCTGGTTAAAGTGAGTCAAGTCCAATCAAGGCAACAAGAATTTTTTCACTAGCACAACTCAGCTGGCTGGAAAGGAATTTAATGGCCCAAGCAGGAGGTTGGAGAACCATCCAGTAGTCACCAAGTAACTCTAATCTTGCTCGTACATCCCATTGAAAGGTAGAACAGCAGAACTCACCCTAAGCACACACATCACAGGAGACATTACTTGGAAGAATCAGGCATGCTGAGCAGCAATGCCATCCTCATCACCTACACTGCATTCCTATTAGTTCACAATATGTCCAAACCACCTGCAGGCAGTTGTTTCTACTGATGAGAACCACCAGCACAAAAATGAAGCCATCACCTAATTGCCACCAATACTTTGGATTCAGACAAGGAAGGACTTTGCCATGCCTCTTGTCCACACCAGACCTAGCTGAATAACAAAGCTCAGAGGGCTGTGAGAGTCTAGTTGGAGGCCTGTACGTTGTGTTCCTAACCAGCAGTCAGGACTGGGCCCAGTCTTGTTCAACATAGTCAACAAGCTGGATGAAGGGATGGAGTGGACCCCCAGCCAGTTTGCTGATGATACAAAGCTGAAAAGAGTGTCTGACACACTAGAGCTGTGTTGCCATTCAGCAAGACCTGGACAGGCTGGAGAACTGGGCAGAGGGGAACCTCATGAATTCAACAAGGGCAAGTGTAGGTCCTGCACCTCGGGAGGAATAACCCCCTGCATCAATAAAGGTGAGGGGTTGACCTGCTGGAATGCAGCTCCAGAGAGAAGGACAAGGGAGTCCTGGGGGACAACAAGTTGAACATGAGCCAGCAGTGGGCCCTTGCAGCCAAGAAGGCTAATGTTGTCCTTGGGTACATTAAGAAGAGTGTGACCAGCAGGTCAAGGGAGGTTCTCCTCCCTCTCTACTCTGCCCTGGTGAGGCCACTTCTGGAGTGTTGTGTCCAGTTCTGGGCTCTCCAGTTCAAGAGTGACATGAAACTACTGGAGAGAGTCCAGCAAAGAGTTACAAAGGTGAGGGGACTGGAGCATCTCTTTGATAAGGAAAGGCTGAAGGACCTGGGGCTGTTTAGCCTGGAAAAGGGAAGACAGAGAGGATCTGATCAATGCTTACCAATATTTACAGAGCAAGGGTCAAAAGGATTGGGCCAGACTCTTGTCAGTGGTGTCCAGTGACAAGACAAGGGGCAATAGGCACGAACTGGAACCCAGGAGGTTCCATCTGAACAGGAAGAAAAACTTCTTTCCTGTGAGGGTGCCAGAGCCCTGGAAGAGCCTCCCAGAGATTGTGGAGTCTCCTTCTCTGGAGAGATTCCAAACCTGACTGGATGTGATCCTGGGCAACCTGCTCTGGATGACCCTGCCTTAGCAGTAGGGTTGGACAAGAACCTCCAGCGGTCCCTTCCAACTCCTACTGTTCAGTGATACTGAAAACCAGCATCCTCTACAGGATTAAAGCCTTGTTTGCAAGCCTGCATCCATGGCATGATTCCTGACAAGAAACTTTCTGACAGATAGCAGCTGGACTTCAAGTATTCCAGCTAGTTAGCCACTGTATAACTAGGTCATGCATCCTTCCTCACCAAAACGGCACCATTTGGGACATCCTACTATTCAGTCGCCAAACAATCAAGTTACGTTCTCTGAACAATTTACCTCCCCATCAGCAAAACCCCAGTAACTGAGCATATGTGCCCAGACTGCATAAAACACAAGCAACAGGTTTCAGCTAAGGCACAGGACAACTCACACAATTATCAGTTGTTACAGTGTGCTGATAATAGCAGCTGAGTTGATAAATCGCTGAGCAGCAGCAGTTCCTTCAGCTGAGTCTGAGCTTGAACACAAAGCAAAACATTCCTTAGTTGTTCTTGTCAGATCCTGTTTACCTTGTGCTCATACTATGCTGCCTCTAACAAAGGCAGTTTGAGCTATATCACACAATTTCAATTATATAGTATTTGTTTGTATTTCAGGCAACATAAAGAGACATTTGCAGAAATATCAGGTAGTTTGAGACCATTGCCCACCAACAGTCACAGTAATAGAAACTAACTTTAGAACTTTTTTTACCTAAGCTTTACTTATGAAGAAAACTGCACAGATCTAAGGCCACTTTGCAATCACTTTGTAACTGACCACGTAATAAAACCTGGTACTTTACTGCAGCTTAAGCTGGACACAGTGAGAATACTCACGTGCTCTCCTAAGTTTCCTTGCCCCTAATTATAGAATCATAGAATAGTTTGGGTTAGAATCAACCTTAACAGACACCTAGTTCCAACCCCCCTGCCATGGGCAGGGACACCCCCCAGTAAACCAGGTTGCTCAAACCCCATCCAACCTGGTCTTGAACACATCCGGCACTGGGGCATCTACAACCTCTCTGGGCAACATGTTCCAGTGTCTCACCACCCTCAGAGTGAAGAACTTCTTCCTAAAAAACTGATGTAAACCTTCTCTCTTCCAGTTTGAAGCCATTACCCCGCATCCCATCACTACAAGCCCTTGTAAAAAGTCCCTCCCCAGCTTTTTTGTAGGCTCCCTTCAGACACTGGAAGGCTGCAATGAGGTCTTCCCAGTAAAATAATTATCCCTGATAAAGTAATTGTCTGATCTACTTCTGTTGGTACCTCACACACTTACTCTGTACTGGAAAGAGGAATTAGAAGTGGGAACCACGGCTATTAGAAGTGCTTCCTTCTCTAGTTTCTACCAAGCATACCTTGGACAACTGAGCAGCCATACAACCAGCTGGCAGCAAAACCAAATGGAGACACTGCCAAGCTCTTCTCAGCTGAATTAAAATAACAGCAAATAAGTAACAGGAATCATATTTAGAAAGTCACAAGACTAGCGCTTGGCCTGACTGGGGGTGAGGGAGAAGGCCCAGCCAAGGTGCCGCCCAATTCTTTTCAGCTGAAATAAATTGAATTCCTACCAAGGGGAGCCAGGTTTCATAACCTATAACAGGGAAAAGTGTTCATTGGACAGAGACTGTGCGAGTGCCTAAGAGAGGCTAGACAGGGCCCCATTTTTTTCATCACGCAGAAATGTAACAGCTTTTTATTTCGTTTTATGACTCAGTGTTCCCAATAGAAAGAGCACACACATCATGGGTTTGGCACTGCACGCCACTCCATTTCCTACCAGCCCCATCCTGCAATGAAGCCAACACAGCCATTTCATTAACCTCTTCAAGGAGGGGTTTGGGCCAGTGGCTGTCTCTGGGAGCAGGAGGGGTGCAAGGCAAACATGTGTCACAGGAAGACTGCTTACTGCTTTCAGTCCATGCAGCATAAACCACCACTGAAAGATAAACAAGTGAGCCCAGGAACCAGTCAGGGGAAACTAGAGAAAGGTCTCTTCCTGGCATGAGTCAACAGCTCCAGGAGAGTTGAAAGAACCATTCTGGTTTTCACTGGGTCGAAACTTATTATACTCTTCTCCCCACTGATTCATCCCCCAGCATGCTGCTGGGCTACACAGACACAAAGATGCCATAAGGAATGGAGGAAGCTCAGCAGGCAGCCTACAGTCAGCCTTCTCTCTGCTTGAGCACAAGCACGATCTACAGTTTTAACCAGAAGACTGCTTTTCATGTTTCTTCATGTGTGGTGAAAATGGAAAAGTATTCCTGAACTGCTAAACTGTGCGGGTTTCTATTTGGTCCACAACATGCACCTAGGAATGTTGCAGAACTGCAAAGATCCTCATGACCTAGTTAAAAAAAATAATCAAAAGGAACCCAACTCTAGATGATATCTCAAACTTACTAGAAGCCTTTGCTGAGGTAATAACCTTAACAAGAGATCTTTGAGATCATGCTGTTTTACATTCTTCCCAATTCTAAGATCCTTTGCCGGGATCTTTTGGCTAAATCTCTGTCACCTATCATCTCAGGTATATCCTTGTGGTGGTTACCATTCTTCTCCACTCATCTCCACCACTTACAGGGTGGAACTCCCCCTCCCTAGATCACACAACCAAAGCCATTGGAAAGTCAGGTACAGATTATAAAAGGCCATGTACCACAGCATTAAGGCACCCTCTCAATGTACCTGGCTCCTGCTTCCCCTATTTTTTGGGAACAATAATGCTAACTACCTCCTGCAGCAGATTAGAGAACAGAGACATCTAAATCAAAGCAGCGTCAAACATTCATCCATGATAATTCTTCCAGAGGGCCTGGAGCAATTAGGCACACATCATGCCATAGCACATTAAAAAAGTAGGGAGAGGGGGAATGTGGGAGAAGTGCTCTAAAATATGGGATTTCTTAACATCTTCTGTCTCTTCTTTTCCCCAGTCACATACTTAAGTTGTGAATATACTAAGTGTCATAAATCACCCTCAAAGTTCTGATCTCTTTGCCTTTGTCTGCAACTATTAACTACAATTCATAAAACTTAGTAATCTGGGCTACCTAGCATTTGGCAACAGCCACTATCAGCTCCACCAACAAGCACAGGAGAATACAAACAGCTAAAAACCCACTAGCTTTCAAACCCAAATGTTGAAGGACATCTGAGCAGCACATCAAAACTGTTACAAACACCACAGGGACAAGCAGCTCAAAGGTGTTCATGGTTTGCTAACTGCAGCTGTGACATACGTGGAGAGTCCTCCATTAACTCCAAGCAGGAAGACTTCTTCTGGAGTCAACAGCTTTAATTTTTAAGTCACCCTTCCCACAGCATGACTGCTGCCCAAGAAGGCTGTTGCAGGGAAAAACATTTCCCCACTGTGTTGCATATGATACAACATGGAAGCAAGTGGTCTTGTAGTGTGCTGTTAAATTTATCAGACTCTGGATATGCCAATATTTCTGGAGTTCAGCCTTCTCCAGTTAGTATTTTTGATGCCTAAATCTGGGAAATCTAATAATTTAGTAGAACTTAAATTCTGCAATGGGTGTTTAAAGACAGCATGAAATCTAAAGGCAAAGGAGAAGAAAGCAGCACTGCCTTCTCCCTCACTGAGAAATAATGGAAAAGAAATAAATTGCAATCAAAGGCTAAACATGTCCACATCTGTTTATTTTCCTTCCCCCTCTCCCTCTGCTGTTTTCTATGTTTTTTAGGCAGTCTTGTTCTCAGTAGCTTCCAAGCAATCAGAGCTTGAGAAGTTCCTTACCACAGCTCCCGTCATCTGGCCCAATACATTCTCTAGAGGTTGAGCTAGACTTGAGGTGGGATCCTTGTCCTCTCTGAAGTCAGTGGGACATTTCCCATGGGCTTTGGTGGAAACAAGACTCCATCTTTTGTCTCACATGTTGTCAAAGGTGCATTGTTCCTACTACCTGGTTGGGTCTCTACACATAACTGATGAAGCCAACTCCCAATTCCTATTCTCTTCCCAAAGAGGGGCACAATAAAGCACATCTATTATAAACATCATATTGTAAATAATCATTGGAAAGTTTTTCCAGAAGTGTTGATGCTGGGTATCCGAACAGCTAAATATATATTCCTTAATTCCTGTCTAGGAAGACTAGGGTTTGGTTTCTATCCATGCCTAAATCAGGACACTACCCATTACACTCACCTTGGCTTTGTGAATGTGAGGGATTTTTTTCTTAAAAGTTTTGGGCTAGGATTTCTTGACTTTTCTTTATTAACAGCCTAGATCTCTGCAAAAGAGCCTGGAGAAGATCCATGCCTCTAATGGGATACATCTTAAAAGAGTCTGGGAACTCTTAACCACAGGAAAAATGACAAGGCTTCAGAATGACTCATTGTAGCTCTTTGCAAAGATGGAGAAATTGGGTAAATGGACTAATCACTTGAATGTACTTTCCCTCTCTTTTATAGATCCCTGTCTGCTCTGCCTCACTTTCTGAAGACCTCAGCATACATAGAAGTGTGCTCCTCTGCTTGCAGATGGGCTGCACCATGACTGGTGCCACTTTCAGTCCTTTACCAGTAGGTACTGTGAAATCAAAGCAGCCTGGAGTCACTTGGAGAGGTGGGGAATGCCCACTCATCTGGTGCAGGCATTGCAGACAAGGTGCCTTGCAATAAGGACTCTAGGTCACATCTAGGGTGACAGCCTACAAGCAAGCCTTCCTCTTGGAATTGTCAAACATTAAATACAAACATGTAGACCACATATCTTGTGATGAACAGCTGAAGGAATTGGGGTTCTTTAGCCTCAAGAAAAGGAGGCTCAGGGGAGACCTTCTCACTCTCAACTCTCCGGAAGGAGGTTGGAGCCAGGTGGGGATCAGTCTCTCCTCCCAGGGAACATGCAACAGGACAAAAGGTAACAGCCTAAACAGGAGGTTTACATTGGACATGAGGAAAAATTTCTTCCCCAAAAGACTTGTCAAGGCCTGGCCCAGGCTGCCCAGGGCAGTGGTGGAGTTCCTATCCCTGGAAGAATTGAAAAGCCATGTAGCTGTGGTGCTGAGGGACCTGGTTTGGTAGTGACCTGGCAGTGCTGGGTTAATAGGTGGACTTGATGATCTTAAAGGTCTCTTCCAACCAAAACAAGTCTATAATTCTATGATCCCTTGCTATCTGCAGTGCACTCCCACCATAACTATGTCATTCTGGCCTCAAGACAGAGGCACAGCAAGCTGTGGAGCAGCTGAAGAGCAGGACACTGGAGCCAGATGCAGCAGCCACCTACCCAGAGCACATTGGTTTGATAGCTATACGTCATCCAGCTACCTCCTAGTGAAACCACAGGCACCTTGCAATACAAGAGTGTGGCAGCTTCACAGACTTTACCACTCAGCAGCACACGAGTTAAACTGTATCGGTGAATGTAGGAACTGAGAAAGGATGGGTTTTAGTGCTGATGGATACAGAGAAGCAGACAAATGCAGACACAGGTATGTACATTATTAGCTGCTCTTAAGACACTTTCTCTGGGGATGCTGATAACAGGGAAATGCTTGTCCTCAGAGGAATTCACCAGACATCCTGCAACACCTCTCAAGGCTTTCTGACCTTCTTCATTTGGATGAGCTACTGAAGGTTCCTACACCCACATATTCTTAGTGCTATGGAATACAGGAATTTAAAATTAACTGGAAATTCTAAATGGTTTTTTCTTGAGACTAAGAACATTTTGGCAAATGCTACAAAGTCTTGTTCTAGTGAAGAATCACTTGTGGCTTCATTAAAAGCTCTTCAGACACAAAGACCTGAAAATGAGATAAGTGCAAGTTACACTAAGGATTTTCTAAAAGGGAAAAAACTCTCTCAGCATGACCAGAGACCCACATCCTTCCCAGCTTGTCAGCTGTGGAACAGCATCTTAGTGGGATCATTCAACTCACCCTGAATTTTTGTTTTCCAAAAGCAAAGTGGTGAAGTTGCTTATTAAAAAAAGAGCATTGTGGTAACAATTTATATCCTTCTATGGAAAAAAGAGGAAATTCATTTCCCATTGGACTAAAACAAGCATTGGGAATACAATCATCTATCACTTCTACTGAAGAGAAAATGCCAGCAGTGAAACAAACATTTCAGAGCCATTATTACTGCTCATGTTTGCAGCAGCTAGAAGATAAAATTCATTTTATTTGCCACAGCAGAGCTCACATGGCCCTTGTTTTGAAGTGTTAATTAGTTCTACGAAGCTCCTCCAGATTGTTAGAATCCCATATCTTGATCCAAATCAAGAAGACTGGTAACTGACTACAGTGGGAACTGGATGAAACTCTGAAGAGATAAACTGAACGGGAAATGGTTTTTTAGGAGACCTCTTGCCCCTGAGGCGAGACAGTCCTAGGCAACTACAGAAACACATTGTTCTCATTCAGCCTTTTGCTGAGGCCAAAAGGATTTAAAACAAACATGGACCTAAGACAGCAAAGGAAAAAACTTCCATTGCTCTTCCAGACATTGGCTCAGTTGAAATATCCTACTGCCTTTTTGCTATCACTGCAGAGCATTTCCAGTTCCAGCTAAGAGCAGAGGAGAAATGAAAGCTTGTATTTTGCAGCATGCCTGGCAGTGAAATCCTCAATGCTCTATGAGAATCCATTATCCACAAAAAGGGGTTTCAAACATCTCAAAACAACCACTCTGCACTTGCATGAGATTGTGGGGAATAACCAGAAAACCTGAAAGGCTTCTAAACTTAATGAGAACTAAAAAGAAATGGAGGGCTTCCATCAACACAGTGACAACAAAAATCTCCAAGGAAATATTAAGGGATCTCTCCAAGTGGAAGTAAAAGCCGCATGAGCAACACAGACCTGAGAATGCAGTCTATAAATCTCTCCCTTTTCTCAAGAAAAACAAAGTGTTCGACATGCTAACTCCAAACAAGGTAAGCACGTGAAGCTGCTCTCCAGAGAGATCCAGAAAGACTCTGTATTAACTCTGATCTGAACCTCACAGAGCATATAGTAAGTTCTCCCAGGACCCAGCCTTCCTATCTAAAAAGACAAGAAGAACTGAGCAAATGACATTTCCCTCTGCTAAGCCAGAGGAGAAAGAGTTCTAGAGAACCAGGTTGCTCCGGATGTAGCCAAACTAGGCTGTGTCTCTATAAATTAACTGCATTCCAAGCACCACAGTATCATCCACTGATTTGCTGTTCAGTCTTTTTCTACTCAACAACATGTTTTCACTTCTCCTTGGAGGCTAGATCTCCCAGCTTGTTTCCTCAAGCTGGGCATGGTTTTCTGTTACATCGACACCTCTTCCTGCAGTGTGAATGTGGGATGGATGAGGACTCAAACATCTGGCTGCCCCTCAGATTTCTCAAGTAAGTCAAGTCCCTGCAGTAAACTCTCTGTTGTCCAGCTGAATTCAGAACTGATTTCTTGCCTAGACAAATATCTGAGTACCTGTTCTCCACTGAGCTGAACATAATAGATCTGAAAAGGGCCATGTGAGGGAACAGGCAGAATTCTTAACAAGACAATAGGTTAAATTCACTCCCTCCCTGCCATATTTTTCTTTTTCACCAACTGTACCATCACTACTTTTTCAGCAGCATCCAGATGCAAACAATCCACTCTTTACCATCATTACATTTCTGATCCTAATCTTGCTATCTTGGCTCTTTTACATTGGAGCTGCTCCAGAAAAAGTCTTGTCAACTTGCAACTCCCAGCCATGCCTTTTCTGCACATCCTTTCTAGCCATGTCTGCACATCTAGGAACTAACAAGATTAGAAAAGGGTCTGCTGTGGCACTTGTAGTCTCATTATGACGACCCAGCATATTCTGCCAGGAAAGAAAGTCCAAAAAGGGACAACACCACTCCCTGACAGCTTGTATTCACACATATACAGCAGGAGAGATTTTGGCTGCTCGTAGCAGTCCTCTCAGTCCACATAGAAATCACTGCTTGCGTGACACAGGACCACCACAGAACATTCTCCTATACTGTGCTTGTACATCAAGCAGGAATAAGCACTAGACATGATGGCAAAAAAAAAAAAAATGGAGCCTTAGCTATAAAACTGACTGAGCCAATCAAAAAAACCAACTTTGATCATTACCAGGAAGGGGAAAATTAGTAACAAGTGTACATTCACACTTCCACAAGCACATGGATAAACATCTGCTAAGACTACACTCAGGAACACCCAGTATAAGCCAAAGGAAGCCTTAAGTAAACCAAATTTAGAGCATGACCTTACAGAATCACAGAACGGTTTGGGTTGGGACCCTAAAGAGCATCTAGTTGTAACACCTTTGCCATAGGCAGGGACACCTCCCACTAGAATAGGTTGCTCAAAGCCCCATCCAAGCTGGCCTTGAACAATTCCAGGTTTGGGCATGCAGAACCTCACTGTGATGGTGTTGAGACACTGGAACAGGTTGCCCAGAGAACAGTTTCTTCCTTCTCTCTACTCTAAATCTTTTAGTTTCAAACCATTGCCCCTTGTCCTGTCACAACAGGCCCTGCTAAAAAGTCTGTCTCCATCTTTCTGATAGGCCTCTGTTTTGCTGGTTCAGCCATCATCATCATTTTATGATACCATCAGTTGCCTGATCACACAGGCCAGCACTGAACGCAGCAACATCCCCTCAGAAGTCTTCTTTCAGACAGTCCTGCCATAGGTTCCTGTGGGCCCAGCTCCTCCGCTGCCCA
>JAVSBS010072509.1:0-12814 GCA_033124195.1 Coracias cyanogaster
TATTACGTGTTCTTTATATTAAACCTTCCTTAACTCAAAAGGGCACTTTGAAACCTTTTTTTTTTTCTTTCCCTGTCCGCGGCTGCGACAGGGGGAAGGGGGCGGGCAGCAGCGGCGGCGCCGGCCACGAGGGCGGCTATTGCAGAAACCCGCTGCCATTTTACTAAACCAGCACACCTCTTAAAGTACTTGTTTCACCCCAGTGTGATTTTGTGTATGTGTTGGAGGGCAAGGCAAACGCCTGTCTGGTCCTTGGGTTTCCTCACATGGTGGGAAAGAGAAGTTGTCTTGAAGCATGTGACTTTTTTTTTCCGTTACCAGCTTTGCCACACTATCACCTTGGTGGCAGGACAGGTTTATTTCGTATGTGAGGCTGTGGCAGGAGGCAGCCTCAGCCAGCAGTCATCTGGGGTGACTCAAGTTCTGCAGTCTCTCTGTGATGATTTGAGAGGCTGTCTCTAAATCATGGAGGGAAAACCTGAGGGTGTTTAAACTTCAGTCAGAAATAAATCCTTTTGATACAATTTTGATACAACTGATGTTATTATCATAGTACTTGTGGCTTCTTCGTTTAAGTTTTACCTTCTGTTTCTGGAATATTGTTTATTATAAAAACTTTCTGAATCCTATTTGAGGAAAAGCCTTCCCTAAACTCGCTATACCAGCAAGCAGAGGAGACGACAAATACAGAGATGAGGGATGTGATTTATTTGCAAATAGAATGTTTAGAGGAACAAAAAAAACCCACTCCAGAAAGGGTTACAGATTCATTACCCATTAGGTTATAATGTTAGTACTGTTCCTGTTGTACTTGTCCTCATTTGGGACATGTTTGTGTGTCCAGCTGGGCTTCCTTGAGCTCTCACAGTGCTTGGTTGTGTTTTTATACAGGTCTTGATCACTACAAGGAGATCAAGGAGATCAGCATTTGTGAATTCCTGCCACCTCACTTGGTCATCTATGTAGATGTACCTGTCCCAGAGGTGCAGAAGAGGATCCAAGAGAAAGGAGAGGTAATTTTCTCTCTTGCAACTGTTACTACCTATTAATGTCTGTTATAATCACACCCTTATGTGAGAATCCTGTGGGGTTTGATGCAAAATTCTGTTTCAGAAAAGCTGCTTGCCCTCTTAGGTATAAGAACTGTGTTGGTAATGACTGTTGGGGTATTCTGGTACACCTGCTGTAAATAAAACCCAACTTTGTTTTTACTGCCTCATCACAAATCTGTAATGAGAAGCTATATAAAATTCACTTGCTCTTAACACCCAGCCTTTGTAGCTGCAGTTTCAGGAGTCATGGCCAGCTAATAAGCTTCCTGCAATATACCCTGAGATCATCTGGACTTCCTGAGTGCCAGAAGCCCCAGCTGTGGTCCCTGTCTCCAGCTTTCCCAGCTGACTGCTCTTTCAGACCTGTGTAGATATTAGTGTAGGACACTTGGGATCAGCAAGTTCAGTTAATCTTCTGAAACAGAGAAATTTACTGCTTGGTGCTTTTGTGTTAACAAAGCAAAACTCCTAATTTAAATTTAAAACAGATTTTGTATCGATGTTCAGGGAAATCTCTGGCTAATCTCACAGAAAGCTGACAAGAAATACAGTTGCTTCTTGTAATGAGTGCAGCTTCAGTCTAGTCTGAGGTCATGCTCTGTGACTTCTACCTACTGTTGACCTTTGACAGCTGTGGGACATTCTTACTTGAAGAGACCTTTAAGATCAAGTCTAGCTGTTAACCCATCACTGCACTGCAAGGTCACGACTAAATCATGTCCCTCAGCACCACATCTGGGGGGATTTAAACCCCTCTGGGGATGCAGACTCCACTACTGCCCTGGGCAGCTTGGGCCAGGCCTTGA
The DNA here is from genome assembly GCA_033124195.1 of Coracias cyanogaster. NCBI lineage: Eukaryota > Metazoa > Chordata > Aves > Coraciiformes > Coraciidae > Coracias > Coracias cyanogaster. The sequence continues at coordinate 1,859 of JAVSBS010072509.1, forward strand.
CAGTGCTTCCGGAGAAGAAATACTTCCTCATGTCCAACCTAAACCTCCCCTGGGGCAACTTGAGGCAGTTTCCTATTGTCCTATTGCTTGGTACTTGAGAGAACAGACAGACCTCCACCTGGCTCCAACCTCCTTTCAGGGAGCTGAGAGTGAGAAGGTCACCCCTGAGCCTCCTTTCCCCAGGTCCCTCAGCCACTCCTCACAAGACTTGTGCTCTAGACCCTTTGCCAGATCTGTTGCCTTTCTCTGGACACGTTCCAGCCTCTCAGTGTCCTTCTTGGAATGAGGGGCCCAAAACTGAACCCGGTATTTGAGGTGTGGCCTCATCAGTGCTGAGTACAGAGAGACAGCCTTGCTCAAAAGCTGAGGGAAGTCATAGTCAAGTGAAGTATTTGACTGTGGAAAGCCTGGCAGATTCAAAAGAAACTTTGATGTATTACTAAAAAATTGTGAGTTCTCCGCAGTGCTTGGTGATGCCTGCTTCTTGGAGCGTGTCTGTGTACGTTAGTGTTGCAGGGTGAGCTAGTGATGCTTTGTTCTACAGTTTCCTGCTCACTGAAAAGGGAGACTGGTGATTGCTGAAGGGAGGTGACTTCAGAGCTGCAAAAAGAATGTTGCTTTGTGATCGTTGTGGCCTGAACTGCTTCATCTGCTGGTTGAGTGACTTTCCCCTTCTGCCTTCCAGCAGTTTAGGCCACATCTTCTCTGCACTTTAAGGAACAAGATCCTTTTATGTGAGGAAAAAACAGCTTTTTTTTCTTTTTACTGACTTCAGTGACATAATTAGAAGCTTCTCAGTGTATCATGGGAAACCGCAAGTTCTTTGCCCTTATGAGCATGAAGGTCGGTGGCATTTTTGAGACCTTCTGGCAGAAACTGCTGCTGTAACTTGTAACTTCCATGGGGCACTGTGTAACACCACTGCTGGTAATTTTGGGAATTTCACCCTGTTGGTGTATGGCGTGTTTGATTGGCACTGGAAAAAAAAAAAAGCACTCCAGTGGGCCAGACTAGCAGAGATAGATCTTTCCAACAGAATGGGCATCCTGGATGACCATTTCAAGCAGGAAATGTAAGTTAATTTTAGAATTGACCTGAAGGAACATGTGGTAGTTTTGAGAGATCAGTGGCATTTTGCACGTGGCATTAAAGTCCACCGTGTGGCAGATGCAGCTGGTGGTGAATGGCTTAACAGCGTGTATAATAGCCATGAAATCTTGAAGATTTTTGCAGTGGGTGGTTGCCCATACGCTTGTCTGAAACTGGAGAAGCAGATGCTTGTCCTTCAAAAGGCAGATTTGCACAATCTGTTCTATGATTCTACTTTTTTCTGGGTGATAATATATAATTGGACTGTGCAGGTAGCTGAGATTAAACATAGAACTGTAGAATGGTTTGGGTTGGAAGAGACCTTAAAGATCGTCTCGCTCCAATCCCCCTACCATGGGCAATGACACCTTCCACTAGACCAGGTTGCACCAGGCCCCATCCAACCTGGCCTTGAACACTTGCAGGGATGGGGTATCTACAGCCTCCCTAGGCAACCTGTTCCAGTGTCTCATCACCTTCATAGTGAAGAACTTCTTCCTTACATCTCATCTAAACCTACCCTCTTCCAGTTTGAACCCATTACCCCTTGTCCTTGTCCTATCACTACAAGCCCTTGTGAAAAGTCGCTCCCCCGCCTTCTTGTAGGCCCCCTTCAAATACTGGAAGGCTACAATAAGGTCTCTCTGGAGCGTCCTCTTCTCCAGGCTGAACAACACCAACTCTTTCAGTGTGTCCTCATAGCAGAGGTGTTCCAGCTCCCAGATCATCTTTGGCCCTCCACTGGACCTGCTCCAACAGGTCCATGTCCTTCCTGTGTTGGGGGCTCTAGAGCTGGACCCAGCACTGCAGGTGGGGTCTCAGGAGAGTGGAGTAGAGGGGGAGAATCCCCTTCCTTGACCTGCTGGCCATGCTGCTTTTGATGCAGTCCAGGATATGGCTGGCTTTCTGGGCTGCACTTGTGCATTGTTGGCTCATGTCAAGCTTTTCATCAGCCAGCACCACCAAGTCTTTCTCCTCAGAACTGCTCTCTTTCCATACTCCACCCAGCCTGTATTTGTGTTTCGGATTGTCTTGACCCAGGTGCGGGACCTTGCACTTGACCTCGTTGAACTTCATGAGATTGGCATGGGATCACCTCTCCAGCCTGTCAAGGTCCCTCTGATAGATCCCTTCCCTCCAGCATCTCAACTGCACCACCCAGCTTGGTGTTGTCAGCACACTTGCTGAGGGTGCCCCTATCCCACTGTTCATATCACCAACAAAGTTGTTAAACAGCACTGTTCCCCATACTGATCCCTGAGGACTGCTGCTCATCACTGGTCTCCATTGGGACATCAAGCCATTCACCACAACTCTTTGAGTATGACTATCCACATAGTTCTTTATCCACTGAGTGGTCCATCCATCAAGTCCATATCTTCCTAATTTAGGGAGTGAAACTTATATGGGACTGTTGAGATATAGTACTTTTAGTTTATTCGAGCTCAGTGAAAACGAGGTGATTACTGTAACACACTGAAGTAAATCACAAGAAAGTTTATTTTGATTTTACATATTTCTGTTGAACCTGCATTTCCCTTTCTAGATTCATGAATATATCAGAGGAGTCTTACTCATACTGCTAATTATTAAAACAATGGACATAATAAATAGTGGTAACGCAGCAATTAATGCCATCTAACTTGTTCTTTGGAGTACTCCAGACATTTACTACCACGTAAGAAACTCTAAACATTCCAAATGTCTTAATTCTTAAAAATTTCATTAATGTGTATATGGTTCACCAGACATTTGGATGCTAATACAACAGTGAGCTCAGGATGGATTGTGCCTTCTGCTTAGTCTGTGCTGGTGGGAAAAGAAAGAAACCTAATTTCACAACATTGTTTTCTGTTTGGGTTTTAGCCTTATGAGAAAAAGGTGTCTGCTTCGTATCTCCAGAATATTGAGGATGCTTACAAGAAAACCTTCTTGCCAGAAATCAGGTTAGCAAACCAAACTGTTTTGTCTGAATCTTTGAGTAAAAATGTGTGCAAATCCTAAAATCTCTGTCAGTGTAAGTAAAGAAAGCCATGTCATGTGAGAAATCACAGAATGGCAGGGATTGGAAGGGACTTCTGGGGGTCATCTCATCCAACCCGCCTGCTCCAGCAGGGTCACCCAGAGTAGGTTGCCCAAGATTGTTTCCAGGCAGGTTTGGAATCTCTCCAGAGAAGGAGACTTCGCAACCTCTCTGGGCAGCCTGGTCCAGGCTTGGGCACCCTCACAGGAAAGAAGCTTTTTCTTCTTTTTGGATGGAATCTCCTGGGCTCCAGTTTGTGCCTGTTGGCCCTTGTCCTGTTGCTGGGCACCACTGAAAAGAGTCTTGCCCTATTCTGTTGATCTCCATGGGCCCTTTAGATATTGATGTGCATTGGGAAGGTCTCTTCTCAGTCTTCTCCAAACTAAAGAGCCCCAGGTTTCTCAACCTTTCCTTGTCACAGAGATACACTCCAGTCCCTTCATCATCCTTGTAGCCTCCGCTGGATTCTCTCAAGTAGTTCCTGAACTGGAGAGCCCAGAACTGGACACAAGGCTCCAGAGGTGGCCTCACCAGGGCAGAGTAGAGGGGAAGGAGAATCTTGGCCACGAAGGCCCATTGCTACCCATCAGGACTCCCAGGTCTTTCTCTGTGGAGCTGCTTTCCAGCAGGTCAGCTCCTCACCTGTTCTGGTGCATGGGATTATTCTTCCCCAGGTGCAGGACTGTACACTTGCCCTTACTGAACTTCATGAGGTTCCCCTCTGCCTAGCTGTCCAACCTGCTCAGGTCTTCCTGAATAGCAGCACCGTTCTGGTGTGTTTTTCTAACTCTCAAGGACAACCAAATTCTGCTCATGCTATGTGGTACAACATTATGCTTTTATGATGGAGTATTGCGTCCATGACATAACAACTGAGCACACATGTGTTTACCTCTGGCATCTGAGAAGCCTGGTGCCGGTGTTACAATGTTGAAAGATGAAAAATGAAGTGGTTTTAGGTGTGAACTTTATAGAGAAATTTTGTTTGACCTTAACAGATTCAGAGTGGGTGAAGTGTTGTGCAGTAGTGAATTAACTGGATTTCATTATTGATCTACCTAATATGTTGCAAAGCTAATGAGCTGTGATCTGCAGTATGTTTCTTCACCCCTCTGTCTTGGGGCCTTGCGGCTTTACTGTCATGAGGTCAGTTACGGCAAGGCATAAATTTGTTCATAGTTAAGGGGCAAAGCCAGGGATACTGTGTGTGTTTACTCTGCAGGATCAAGCTTGGTCTCCTTTTTTGACAGCATTCTGTCCGTGGTTGGTGTTGGCGCCTTGGCTTCTCTCACTGTTAGCTCGCAGCAGGGCTTGGCATGCATTCTTGGAGTGATGTCTGGATTACTACAGCTATAGCAGTGTGTTTCTTTGTGTGACTTGAGTGTGTGATGCAATATAAGCTTTTGTCTGGCTAATTTGGGAAGTTTGGGATCTTTCTCTCCTAAAGCCACCTTGTCATAGCTTTGGCTAGTTTCTTGATAGAGGTACAGAGTGAGAGTAGAAAGGTTTTCAGGTAAGGGCTTGTTGTTCCTTCTTCTGCTTCTGTTTCTCCACCTGGAGGCATACATTTGACAGCCTTACGAATGTGAAAAGGATTTGATGGGTTTATTGGTGCTGTTAAATAAAGGCTACACTGCTGCCTACTCGAAGAGAATACCAGTGCTCTTCTCCTGGCTCCCCTGGCTTTCTCTGGCTGAGAGTCAAGAATGTGAGCACTGTAAACATGAGATGAGGACACTATTACTGTTTTCCAGCTGTCCTAGTTCTTATAAAAGTCTGTCAAAAATCAAACTGTCTTAAAAATCTAAAAGCATGAATGCAAACGGTCTTGGGCCCTCATAAAGAGCTTTCTGGGAGGGAAACTCTTGAAGGTCACAGAGCCAGGTGTACTTTCATAGAATTATTTTAGTTGGCAGAGACCTTTAAGATCATTGATTCCAACCATTAACCCAGCGCTGCCAGATCACCATAAAACCATGTCTCTCAGCACCACATCTACACAGCTTTTAAATCCCTCCAGGGATGGGGACTCCACCACTGCCCTGGGCAGCCTGATCTAGGTCTTGACAACCCTTGTGGGGAAGAAATTTCTCCTGATATCCAACCTAAACCTCCTTTGGTGCAACTTGAGGCTGTTTTCTCATGTCCTATCCCTTGTTCCTTGCGAGAAGAGATTGAACCTCCCACCTGGCTCCGAGCTCCTTTCAGGGAGTTGTTGAGAGTGAGGTCTCCACTGTTCCTCCTATTTTCCAGACTCAACAACCCCAGTTCCCTCAGTTGCTCCTGACAAGACTTGTTCTCTAGAGCCTTCAGCAGCTCTGTTGCCCTTTTCTGGACATGCTCCAGCCCTTTAATGTCCTTGGAGTGAGGGGCCCAAAACTGAACCCAGTATTTGAGGTGTGGTCTCACCAGTGCTGAGTGATGGGGGCAGGGAACAATCCCTGCCTTAATCCTGCTGGCCACACTAGTGCTGATACTGCAATATTCCTATTTTTTTACATCAAAATGATCTTTAATTGCACAAGGTTTGGTGTGTGCATGAAGTTGACAATATTTAAGTCAAAGTAAATCTTCAGGCATATTACAACCTACTTTTATTTCTTGGTCTGTCTCCCAGGGTAAATAATGTAATTTTGCTGTCAGCAACTGAACTGAATAACTTCAGATTGAGCTTGTCATTCATACAGGACAGAAGGTGCTGGTGTGATGTATGGTCAGATGCCTCCCAGTGCATCCTCACGAGTTAGTGGCTGAAGCATGGCTCCCAAAAGGAAACGGGGACTGAGGATGGAGAGGGAGGGTGGAAAGCCTTGGGACTGGTATCCCCCTGAGGGCAGAACTATTTTGAATTTACTGGTGAGGAGAAAAATGCTGCTTGTTCTTTGGATCAAATCGAGCCACATAAATACATCATGGTGTTTAGCAAGGCTAAATCCTTGCTCTGGTCCTGCTGTGATTTCAACTCTTTCCCTTTTGTCCATGCATGGTCAGTACACTTGTTAAGTAGTCACCCTCTGGTCGTCCTTCTCAGTGGATGGGCTTACAGCAGCTTGTCAAATCAATCTCTGTGCCCAGGGCTGAAGGAGGACATCTCTGCCCCCTTGCTGTGGGGGAGCTGTGCGTCTGTGAAACATCAGCTCTCCTCATCTCTGGACCTCACTGATGGTTTGTATGTTGGATAAATATGCAGAAGATTCAGCTGTCTTTAACTGTTTGTTCACTGGCTTGCGGACGGATGCAGTGAACTGTGTTCATGCCTGTCTGTTAGTCTCTAGGCAGGCTGAGAAATATTTGATTCCTTAACTCTTGAGGACCAAAATCTGGTTCAAACAGGCTAAAAAGAGCTGCTGCAGACTGTTGAACACACTCCTGTGTACCTTCCATTTCAAGCTTATATTTGTTTCTTCTCTTGTTTTTGTTCAAATGCGGGAGGAAAATAGTGTTACTTAGCAAAATTCCTATTACCTTGTTCCATTTAATTGGAGCAACTTGATGTTGTGTGGTGTGTTTTAAAAAATGACGCTTCCTAGTCCGACATGTTTATTAATGTCTTTTATATATTTCTTTTGATAGTGATTTGTGAGCCCGGTGCTGTGCAGATACTACCTTATGATTTTGAACAGCCAGCTTTTGTTTTTCATTTGATTTTTCTTTTTCTGGGCCAGAGCCCTAGGATTGCTAAATGTTCCCTTTCATATCCAGTACTGCTTCTGCTGAGCAGCTGTTTTCTCTTAATGAAAGCCCTCATAATCTGCAGGTTATCAAGTGAGTTGATCTGCATTGTTAATGCAATTGCCTGTGTGAGACCCTGGTGAAGTCTGACCTCTCCCTTTGATTACTGAGGTTTGGTATTGAAGCTGTCAGTATGTGCTGTGCTGTCACAGCAGCTTCCTTTGGAAGGAGGTAGTTATTTTCTTCCAGTGACTGAAGTCATGTGAGGCTTTCTATGGGCGTGTGTAGTGGTGAAACAAGTTCATTTAGGAAGTCCTGTCAAGGCCTGCTCTGAAGGCTGCTGTGTGAATAACAAACCAATCTTGTAACCAGAAAGTTACTACCTGTTTTAAACGTTTTTATACTTAGACCCTGCTGCCTGTGTTGTATTGGTTGAGTTAGCTCAGTTTTAGTAAATGATGATGAATAAATGTATTCTTCTTTTAAAAATTACTGACAGGCATTAGTGTACTTCTGAAAAGGAAGATCATAGAATCGTAGACTGGATTGAGTTGGAAGAGACCTTTAAAGGTCATCTAGTCCAGCCTTGCAGTGAGCAGGGACAGTTTCAACTAGAGCAGGTTGCTCAGAGCCATGTCCAACATCACCTGGAACGTTTCCAAGCATGGGGCACCTACCACCTCTCTGGGCAACTTGGGCCAGTGTTTCAGCACTCTCAGTGTAAAAACGTCTTCCTTCTCTCTAGTCTAATTCTCCCCTATTTTAGTTTAAAACCATCACCCCTTGTCCTGTCGCAACAGGCCCTGCTAAAAAGTCTGTCCCCAGCTGTCTGATAGGCCACCTTTAAGTACTGAAAGGTCACAATAAGGTCTTCCTGGTGCCATCTCTTCTTCATGCTGAACAGCTCCAACTCTCTCAGCCTGTCCTCACAGCAGAGGGATTCCAGCCCTCAGATCATGTCTGTGGACTCCTCTGGCTCCCCGCTCCAATAGGTCTATGTCTTCTTGTGCTGAGGTCTACTGAAGTTTTGGGCTAGTCTGGTTGAAAATCTCACGTGGTTTCAAATAAACTGGGCAATTATAATTGGGGGAATTATCCACATTAGAGAAATGAAGACACTCATATGTGCGATTTTTATTTTACTGAACTGCAACTATGTAGGTACCGCAGACCATTTGGCTTTTAAAAACAATTTTCCACTAGGAAGCAACTTACAAGTCTATTGCAAGAACTCTATAAGTATTCTAAAAAATCGTAATGATCCTGGTTCTGCATTTGTACCTTCTAGCTTCATTTTTGCTTCGTTTTGGAGCAGGGGGGACAGGATGGGTGGAGCATTTGTTTCAAGGGAATGAATTTTCTTTTCCTCTTTGTAGTGAGACCAGTGAAGTGCTGCAGTACACAGCAGCTGAGGCAGAGGATGTGGAGAAGGTAAGAGTTTGCTGCATATATTGATAATTCTGTTTTTTAAACTTCGATGACTGAAATGTAAAGGAAACACATTGTCCTAGGTAACAAACTTAGTTAACTACTTAATTCATGTGGTGTTTGTTCCTATAGCAAAGATCTGGGCTGGGTCTGTGCGAGAATGTTTCAATGAGCAACTGTCATTTTGTCAAGAGAGTGGAAATCTCACCCCCATGTTCCTTTTGCCATAATACTTGGCTGGTTGAACAAGCAAAGCCCCTTAGAAACTGCAGGATTATCGCTAAGAATTTTTTAATTGCCTTTTGTCTGATGTAACTTACACTGGGTGTCTCCAAATTTGGTTTGTTCTTCCAAGCCAATCCTGTGAAGGAGGTGGAAACAGCATTTCCCTGAGTCCCTGCTGTTCAGTCAGCATCCCTGTTTCAAGTGGCTGGTGGGATGGACAAGGCTCTGCATAGCTCACTTGGGAACTAATGGCATTAACCATGCAGTGAATTTTTTTTCTTAACAGTGTAAAGTCTGTCTCTGTTGGCTTTTGCAGTTGTGCAGCTTCCTCTGATCCAGATTGGTGCACAGGTTCCTATGTGATAAAATAGCTGTTGTTTGCTAAAAGGCAGTCAATACTTGGTTATAGCAAAGAGCTGGATGGTCACAGCTGTTACAATTGTGATAACTCTGGGTTATTCATCTGTGTGAGCTAATACGACACCTAAACTGCAGTGTTTTTCTCCAAATGGCAGCTCAATTGCCTCTCATTGCTAGAAATAAGGCATCCTTTATGATGTGCTAGGATTAACAGGAGGTCACTGCTTCCTCCTACCCCACTGTGTTATTTTTTGGAGTAAGTGTAATACATTTGCCTTAGTTCAGCAAATGTTTTTGTTCAGGGGTTACTGGCAGAATTAGAAGCCTTTTGCTTCTCTATTAACATTTTTTTCTGTAGCTGCTGTTCCTGGCTGAGAAGAGCAACAAGCTTTTTTGTAATTCTGGACAGGTTTGTAGTGTGCCTGTTTCAGTTCTAGGGATGAAAGCTACCTTGTGATTTCAAGCTCACTTGAATGCTGTAGTAGCCATAAGGATCTTAACTACACTAAAATATATCTTTTTCAGATATGTCTTGCTGATTTAAACATTTTCATCCTTTGTGTTTCGTGTCTGAAAGCTCTGCTAATCCTCCTAGAGCCCACTTAGAGAGGGAAAAGAAATATGAGGCTGGTTATATTGCTTTTTGCTTTAGGAAATAGGTCCAGACCTTTGCACAGCAGTATGTGGTTAACTCCTAAATCAGCTGGGGGAAGAGAGGTGATGAGGTGAGTACTCTGAGGTGGAAAACCTGCTAGTTTGAGAAGGCAAAAAGTTTGGGAAAGCATAACAGACATCTGGCCATGGAACACATTGTCAGAGCCTTTCCTAGCTAAGCCTCCAAGCCTTAACTAAAGATCCTTAAGCCCAACTGTGGTGTTCATAGCAAGGGAAGTTTCTGTCTGCTTATCACCTTTGTGGAGCTCTTTTTAAAAAGAAAAAAAAAGCATATTTGAACATTTCTGAGTGTTGCAGGAGGCAGCCTCTCACTGCTGTGCTCACTGGAGGGCTGAGTTTGACTGGGATCAAGCTAGTTGTCTCTGCAAGAGCCTGTATGATGTGCTGTAGATCTGACCAGGACACTATTGATAATGCACCAGCATTTTAGCTATGGCTGAGTAGTGCTATGTGGTAAACGGACCTATTATTTTGAACCTAGTGAACACTCTCTCAATCTCTGCACATGCCTATGAGTTGATGGGAAGTTCTCTTTTCTCATTTCGCCCTTGATCCTCTTTCTCTTTGGGAGGCGGTACAAACACTCGCCCGCCCGGACCGTGACATGCTCACACAGCATCAAGGCCATCTCTGTTTCTCACCCTGTGATTAAGCTGGGGTGTGCAGAGTTTCTAGGGTGGACACAGCCAGGACACTTGACCTGGACTGACCAAAGGGTCACATCACGTAACATCATGGTTAGCAATACAACAGGGGGAAGGTATTTTCCAAATTTTTCATGGGAGCAAGGGCCTGGAAAATCTCCTGAATCTTTGAGCTTGGTTCCTGCTGTGGGAGTTGCAAAAGCTTTGTGAAGCAGAAAATACTGATAAGAATTTTTTCAGTCCTAAAAATGAAAATGCTTGCTATGTACTTCCAGGCCTTTTAGTTCCCTTTGTGAGAATATGGTTGTGTGCCATGTTTAGTTCCTACCCTGTTGTGGGTGGATTTCTAGACGCTCATGCACCTTGATAATAGAAATTATTGCTATTAACTAATAGGCAATTTGAGCTTATACCCACACAAAGGCCTGGTGGCTTCAGTATGACAGCAGATAAATAGAAGGCCACTGTAAAATTGCACTTCAAAGAGGCAGCTGCTTGCATTTGAAGTAGCGCAGAGTTTATAAAATCTCTGAAAATGAGGTGGTTTTGGAAACTTCAGAAAACCAAAGGTCTTTCCCTTTTTTCTGAGATCAGCTGTAATTATGCAGATAGCTACCTGTGACCTTTAGCAGCTGACAAGTCTGACATGAATCCTTCTGTATTATCATTGGCACTAGTAAGGCTGCACCTTGAATTCTGTGTTCAGTTTTGGGCCGCTCACTCCAAGAAGGCCATTGAGGGGCTGGAACGTGTCCAGAGAAAGGCAACAAATCTGGTGAAGGGTCTAGAGCACAAGTCTTGTGAGGAGTGGCTGAGGGACCTGAAGAAAAGAGGCTCAGG
>JAVSBS010072510.1:0-12754 GCA_033124195.1 Coracias cyanogaster
ATCCTGCTCTGGCAGGGGGGCTGGACTGGATGATCTTTGAGGTCCCTTCCAACCCCTAACATTCTGTGATTCTGTGACTAATACTGAAATTTACTTTCTTTTCAATTTTAATAAGACATGATCACTTCTGTGGAGCTAAGTATAGTTATATCGATAGACCCAATTATATAAAAAGCAGCTGAGAACCTAGCCTTCCAAAACAGGTTGTAGGAACAAACACTTGACATACATATACACCAATATGATACATATGTAGCCATTCATATCTGTTATATTTTAAATTAATGCTGTATTTTCCTACTGTTCATTTTTGTACTCAGCAAAGCTTGTCTCTAGTGATCAACCGCTATGCTAACTAAAACTGATTATCTAATAAAAGTGATCTTAGAAATCTGAAAGCAAATTTTTCTTCAGAATATTTAGGAATACTTTGATCTTAAGAACAGAGAAGTTATTTTTCCTTGTAATAAATGTTGCACATTGATAATCAGTATAGTGGAAGGAAGAAATGTGTGTCACTGAAAGTTTGGGGTTTTTTCTTCTTTTTTTGTGGTGTGTGTTTGTGGTCATGTGTTTTGGTGGGTTTTTTGTTTGGTTGGTTCTGGGGTTTTGTTTTTGTTGTTTTGGTTTTTTTGTTTGTTTGTTTTTTAAAGCTCAGGGAAAAACCCAGCTAATGCAAAGGCAGTCACTCAGCACTTCCCACAAACAGACTGATGCCCAGCCAGTCTCTGAGCAATGGCTACCTTGGAAGCCAACCCCACAGTTTTTAATTGTTGAACAGGGTATTTATGGCATGAAATATCCCCTTGGCCGATTTGAGCCAGCTGTCCTGGCTGTGTCTCCTCCTAACTGCTTGCCCACCCCCAGCCTACTTGCTGGCAGGGACAGAGTAAGGAACTGAGAAAGCCTTGAGCTGTGCAAGCACTACTCAGCAATAGCCAAAACACTGGTGTTACCAACAATTTTAGTCACAAATCCAAAACAGCACCACTCTGGCTCCTGTGAAGAAAATTAACTCCATCCCAGCCAGACCCAGTACAGCTCTCTTCTATTCTTATCCACTGTGGACGTTATAATGACGATTTCTTCTTAGCAGCATTTCCTTATTAACTATTGTCTCTCAAATAGTTTTTCTATTCACAAATTTGTTTTGGATGTTGTCTTTGTCTGAATGATATTGTTGCTTGTAAAATTCATTCTCAGACTGACCAGAATAATGTTGCATCTGAATGCGTGTAAAAAGAAAACAACATACTGGCAGTGTTTTCATTAACTGTGTATGCTTCCAGTCTTTGCTGTCTTCATTGACATTGAACCTGACACTCTTGTAACTCAGTTGTCTACACTGAAGCCTTGTTGTTCTTTGTTCCTGAGTTTGGTGCAGTACATTTAAATTCAAGCAGTATGACTCAGTAGCTCATATTACTTTGTTTACTATGCATTACCTTGTGTTTGTCAAATCTGTATTTCATCTCCTACCTTTTCCTTCTTTTCTACATTTTCATATTGACCTCAGACTTCTCATAGAAAGTGGATGTATAAATGATATGAAAACAGATGAAGTAACTTTGGTCTTAAATGTGAGAATATTCATCCTTCTTAGAGAATAAATAGTGAAATAATTACAATCTCTTCAGGAGTGTCTACTATGGTAAACTAACAGTGTAATGATCTTCTGTGGGTTCTATTGTACTGCTTCCTTGGGGCAACAGCATCTATATTTTGTTCTTACAAGCATGTATCAAAATTTTGCACTGGGAATGGTGTTTCCTAGTCACTCTCTACCTGCATTTTGTAAACATAATTGTGTGTAGAAATGGTGGAGTGATTACACGAAAATCTGTTTCCAGCTATAAACTGGTTTTCTGTGTACAGCTGCTTTCATAAGTGCCTGGGTAATGGTATTGAAGAAGCAGTACCTTGGCTTCCCTTCTGCCAGGGTTACTCTAACTCGGTGCTGTTTGGGTTGGGAACTGAAGGACAATGCCCTTCCTAGGAAGCTAGGAACTGATATAAAATATGGACTCTTGTACAAGAAGGTGGGAGACATTGTATATCCAGGACATAGGGAAGTCCTCAATGTATTTACAAAATCATAGAATACCAGGTTGCAAGGGACTTCAAAGATCATCTGGTCCAACCTTTCTTGGCAAAAGCATGGTCTAGACAAGAGACAAGATGGCCCAGCACCCTGTCCAGCTGAATCTTAAGTGTCCCATGTTGGGGAATCCACCACTTTCCTGGGGAGGTTATTCCAATGGCTTACTGTAATAATTTATTCAAACTGACTCTGTGTGGGACTTTTCCACCTACTGATCCTTGTTTACAGAGCCTGCAGAATTAGAATCCTAGATTTGGTTAATCAGTAGCTAGAAGAATTGTTGAAGTATTATGAATTTGTATTTCCCCATCTTCAAATGGCTTTATTTAGTGTAATGTCTTACTGCACCTATATGGAACAAAAAGCATAGTTAAAGACTTCAGGTTTACTTTTGAAAGCTCTACCTTCTGAAGATTTTGCATTATGCTTTTAAGGTGTGCTTTATATATGCAATAGCCTGATTAAAGTTTCTACTAATGGGCTTTCTCCTGCAATGTCCATGGGTGCTGGTATATTACAACTTTCTGTATATATTTGAAAAATCTTACCATTGATTTTCCATAGGTTCATTATTTGTATGTCCACTTTTACTCCAGTTGCTCATAATGTTGCCCCCGGGAGGATTCTCTTCCTTTCTTTGCCTGCATCTGCTTACTATTGATATATCATACCAACTCCTGATTGATTAAATTTAAGCATGTACTGAGAGCCAAAAGGTATTTAAGCATGTGTTTAGAGCTAACTCTGAACTTGCCTGATTCAGAAAGTTCTTAAATAGTAATAGTCTCATGTTGCTGGCCAGAGGTCGTATCACTTACAGGTCCTCTGTTATTTTCAGTTACAAAATTTGAAACAAAAGGAGTTATTAATCATAGACCATGTATGAACAACTCTGCCTTTGGTGCTTTTGATATTCTGGATATTCTGCTGTAGTATATGTGGTGCACTATCATAGCATTAGAATCAAATAAACAACCACATCTTAAATTACAGTATTTTCTCAACTATTCACTGTATGTTAATCCAAAAATCTCACTCTGGTTCTGCTCATCTGTAGCTCTTTCTATGACACAAAAAGGTGAAATAAACACTTATCATTAAGCAGCAGTCACTATTACAAAACACTCTCCATTATGCGCTGAGGCTGCAAAGGAGAATCCCATTGAGGATCCTCTTGGCTTCCACAGCATTATCTTGGCTATCAATTTAGCTATCTATTATGAGGATATAGAGAGACCTGGGGATGGTTTATGTTTGCTTTGCTTTCCATTTTAGTAATTTACAGCATACTAACGTCATGCATACATCAGGGAAGAGGTGTTCCATATTTCATTTCAAAAATGGAAAGGATTATGTAAAATGAAGGAACTGAGATAACATGGTCACAAAGTGTGGATGGAAGACATGCTGTTGTCTGGGGAGTAGGTATGGTTAGTTGCTGGATGGTGCTAATTACCAAGATTGAATTTGTTGTGTCATTAAGACACTGCTGTTTCAAGACTGTTTAGCAGCTCCGAACTTAATTTTTTCCCTTCAGTAGAATAGCAAGGGTGATGTATGGCTGTGGACAAGTTATATGAAGTTGAAACATCACATTTTCATGGCCAAAGATGATGCTAGGGCAGCAAAAGTCCCTTTAATGTCTTTTCTCCCATGCTGCTCCAAGCCTTGTCTTGCTGGGTAAATTCACATCTAAGACGCTGCAGGCCAGATGTAAGCCATCAAGTATTTTACATGGTATTGCACATAAATTTTCTTTCCAGCCTCCCACATGTATCAGGCAGTACTGTTGTGAATTGAATTGCAGATGATGTAGCAGGCTTGCTCCTCAGAAGCATTCACTCCAACATCTGCTCACCACTGCAACTTCTTGAGGGGGAAAAAACCCACCATCAAAATCCCCTGCATGAAACCTCTGAAGATCACAGAATAAAAAGGCAGATGATTTCTGAAACATGAAAAGAGTTTGTTGCAGAATATCGTCTGAGGCTTTTTTCAGACAGACTTGCATTCCAGCTTGGTTTATAGGCACTTTAACTGATGTGGCTGATGTCTCCTAGCATTAGTCACAGGCAGCCTGGGTAATAGTAGAATCTCTTCAGAGGACACATTTTTGAACATGCATAATATTGTTTCCTTCATATGCTAGATAATGGAAGAATAATTTTGTCTATTATTTTGCAAATAAGCGTGCTGGAAAGATGAATACAAACCAATTACAAATATGTCATTCTTAAGATGGTTCTTGTTTGAAGGCTTTGACAAGTCTGTAATTGCTCTTATACTAATCAATTATAAAAATTTTCTTTTTATAAATTACAGCAAACTGCTAACCTGAATTCCTGATTACTGTCCTTTTATGTTTTCACAAAGCTTTTAGATTAATTAATTCTTAGATGAACATAATTTTACAAGCACAGTGGATGCTTTCTGGAAAGCAGTCATTAATCTTTGCGATATGTGATCTCAATCATATCTTGTGTCTTAAAAATATGCTTTTATATTAATCAGTAATTAACATTACCTAGCACTATGTCCTACATTTAAGAAGTTATCCTTGTTGCTTATTGTTTGTAAAGGGCAAATAAAATTCTTATGAACTTCCCCTGGTACCTTCCTTGCAAACTGTTGAATATCAGAAATAGGTGATGGCAAGTTAAAGGTATTGTCTCTGATTATTCAGCTGTGTGTGAGATAGTATTTGAGACAAACCGTTCTTCCTGTATCAGCATCAGTACCTATGGATCATGTTATGCAATGTGCTACACCGCAAATTGTAGTGTCAGACTGCCTGTATAGGGTGGTGTGTGCGCTTCTCCCGAGTCCTTAATGAGTTCAGTATTCAAATCCAGTTCGATCATCAGCCTGCAGACTGATTATTTATCTAGAGATAAATTTTTAAAGGCATTATGGCTGCAAATACTGGTTTGTACTGGAATGAAAAAAAGTAGATAAGTAAGATCTTTTGAAAACTTACATAGATGTATGGTTATGTACGTATGACTCTGTATTATGTGTCTTTCTGGGCTTGGTAAGCAATCTACTGGCAGATTGTTTTAACTGTGTGTGACCTTGAGAGAGCCTTTTCAGATATCTCCTCTCAGCTTCCATAATTTTTAACAGAGATACTAATACCTGCTAGCCTTACATTATGTATAAGTTGCATCTTCCTTTGCAATGTATTTTAAGACTACTGGATGAATAGGTTTAACTGAAGAGAAGAAACAACTAACCTCTTCTGTCTTCCATCCTGACTGAAATCCTCTAGACTTCAGATAAAGCTGAAATAGAATAGAACACCACAGAACTAGAAACACATTAGTTGTGCAGTGTTGCCAGGTTTGTGTTAGCTTAAAGTCACAAAAGAATCTTGCATGTGTGTCCCTACCTATAGAAGCAATGGAGAATTTTTTTGTGGGGTAATTTTAATTTTTTTCTTTTTTTATTAAAGACTTTAGTTTCTCAAAATCAGTTCAGAGTGAAAAGTTTACATCCCAGGTCTGCAGGATTGATCTTCTCTATAGTCAATGTAACTCTAGGTTTGGTACAGTGGGAGTGGTTGGTTTCTGAATGATTTTAATGGAAAAAAGTTGCTGTCTGCAGGGCACTCTTCAAAGTTTGTATTGCACATGTAATTCACAGATTTCCAGAAAGCTTGCTAGCTGAAATGTATTATATTCTGATATAACATAGAGACATCTCATAAAAATAGTGATAGTTGTGAAATATTCTCACTTTCTTTGATGGAACATGATCCTCTCAGTGGATTTCCTCTCATATGAAATTTGGCAACCGTGAACTCACACGAATATCACTGCACAACCCTCCAAGAAAAGGACCTTAGGATGTTTGGACATGGTTTTTAATGAAAGTGACATCAAGAAGCATGAAAAATTACTACCATTGTAATGATGCAGTATGATGTCACTTCCAGAATTAAAATTTTAGGTGTTGAATGAGATGTTTTAGTATTTAGCTAAACTACCTAAATTTGATAGATAAAGGAAAAATGTTTGCTGTGGACATGAACTCAGCTCTTCTATCAACTTTATTATAGTATACTTTCATGATCACATAATTAAACTGAGAAGACTAATGTGTTTTAAAACAAGTGACCCAGACTTTCTGATCAAGTGATGAGCATAGCTATCTTCAGGCTAGTGACCAAACGTGTTTTTAAAAAGTGAAAACGTTTTCCTATGGTTGTTAAATTGGGCTTGGATATGAAAAGGTATCTAGAGAGCTCTTCAACTTCAGGATAGAAACCAGCACCCAGCGGTATGGAATGGATGCTGGTGTGAGAAACAAAAAAAGCTTTGCTTGTTTGAACTTCTTACCTTTGCCCCTCTAAAACTGGACTCTCTTTAATGGTTGAAAAATCTATAGAATTAATGTAGGTCTGTTCTTCTAGAAAAATTTGTTAGGGCAGAAGAGAATTTATTGAAATTAATCCAGGGGGCTTTTCCTGAACTAGATCTTGTGTGCCACAGTGGTATGTGTTATGTAATCCCTCCTTGGATTCACTAATACAGATTCAGTATGTATAAGCCTTACTTCTAAACTGTATTTTAGTCTTTACAACATTGTAAAAATCCCATGAGATTTGTGAATGTGTGTCAAGCCACAATGAATCTGAATTGTGAAGTGGAACTACAAAGATTTGTTCTTGCTTCTTGATCCACATTGTTGCACATGATAAAATAATTCCTGCTATATTTCACAGATTATCTTTTCATTGCAGTGAATGAAAGTGCATATAGTTAGGGAATAGCTCCAGAAAGCTGCTAGTATTTTTAGTTTTAGCATTTTATCTCCTCTTTGCCATTGAAAATACCACACCACTTGTGGAGGAGGCAGTTGAAGGGCAGTGAGTGAGAAGTTACTACAGAAATCAAACTGAAAACCAACCTGCTGTTTCCCCCTTTTATTTCATTTTTCCTGACACACACATAGTTTGGGAAGTTAAGTGAGTGGAAACATGAAGTATGAATCCTTGCTTCCTGTCTGGCAGTTCTGTCTCATAATTCTCTTGGCTTGTGGTATTCTTTCTTCTTAGATAATAGTATTAATACTGACAAACAGCAAAGGTTGCTGTTTTTCTCTCAGGCATGGCTGTACTCTCTTATTTCTGTAATGTAAAAAATGTCCATGCTTTTCTTTACGAATTATTTTTTATTATTGGATTTAGTTACTGCTTGAGCGGATTCATTGTTCATGTCAAAATGTGCTTACACCTAAGTCTCTGGACTATACATCATCAGTGTTATTTTATGTAATGTAACTTTTATTGTCATAATTTGATGGGACTTCCATTGTTTATGTCATTTCATAAGCTAGGCAGGGCTGAAATTTCATGGAGGTGGTTAAAAAAAAAAGTGTTCTTCAATCAGTTTAGCAAATGAAAAGATTTGGTAAAATTCTTATAAACTGAAACTAAATGTGGTGACCTGGCAGTGCTGGGTTAATGGCTGGACTTGATCTTAAAGGTCTCTTCCACCCAAAACAATTCTATGATTCTAAATCTTTAAGAAAGCTAAAAAAAAAGAGAGGATGCACATGTGATGTTAGAGATGCATACATGGAAGTAATTGGTACAGTCTTCCCAGAAATCATTCCTTTCTCTCATCCCTTGGAGAAACAGTAAAGCAGGATCTTCACTTTTCCAGTCCTCTGGGGGAATCTGCTTCCTGAAAGTGCTTTGGGCTGTGGCTGCTGGATACCTCCAGGGCATTCAGAAGGGTATTCCTCTATGCCTGTGGGGTGCTTCACTCCTTTCCTCAGCACCTGCTTCTTGTTGCTGTGAGCAACAGATTATAGTGTTAGATACAAACAGTAATTTGCAACTTCTTGATACTCAATACTTGTAGGAATAAAGCTAGTTGTTTGGCTGTCTAAAGGGAAAATACAGCACCTAGACTTGGAAGTCTTGTGTTGAAAATCCTCATCAAAGTTAATGACTAATTGCTTTGAAATATAATTCTTGGAAGAAAATGCTACAGAAAATGCAATAAAGAACATGGAAACAAAAGCTTTTTAAGTAATTAAAAGAGCTTTCAGAACGGGCAGATAACTTTGCCCTGAGGACCTCAAAAATATACATGAAACACCAGCATAGACAGAATAAAATCTCACAACAAATCAACAACTTTTCTCTTTTGACTCGGTGCAGCACAAAAGAGAAATCTGAAGGAGCCAGCTTGCTGCCAAAATAATTTTCCAACACTCCTTCCTCATGTCTTCCCATTTCAGTGGTTCACTAGCTTATGAACAGAATTTGTTCTTCTTTTATGTTTTCCTGAATTAAAGATTAGAAATATTGTGATAAGTTCCCTGAGAGCTCTTGTTTCAAGAATGAACCTCAATTTTTTGATGCATGTTAGAAATATTTTTTCCTCTGTTTAAAAAACATTTCTGCATCCCATGACTACTGTGATGAAAGCTTTCCACCCGTGCATTGTCCTCAGCATTTACTGGGGAATCTGCTGTGGATCTGCATTTCTTGAAATCCAGGCATTGCAGTTTACAGATTTAATACATGCTCTGGGTGATGAATGCCTCTAAACAAAGTAAAGACTTATTCCCTGTATCTACAGTAGGTAACCTATAAAGGGTATTGTTTTGAAAAAAACAACAAAACCAACCACTGTGAATATTAAGGTTAAATAGGAAAAGTCTGTCTGTGCTAATGGGTGCTCTCTGGCAGAGGTGAATGTTGGGTTTCTTTGTATTGCATACCATATGTTGCATCTGTGAAAGATAATATATTGAAAGGACCATGACCTTCCATAGGCTGGAAATCAGCAGTGTCTCTATATTTCAGGAAGCTGGTGCCATCAGATGAAGAACACCACCAAATAAGAGGAAATGGCACTGTGTATAGCTTATTGACTTCCTATCTATCCCTGCAGCAGTCACTCAAAAATGTGATGGTATCGGTCATCGGTCTGTTCTTTATGGCTTTATGTTGGAAGTACATGTTATAAAGTTCTAAAAGGATTAATGAGTATTAATTAAGAATGAGTAATTTGAGCAATAGTAACAATGTAGCAGCATTTCTCCTGGGCTGCTTACATAGCTGAGACATCCAGGCAGAATGCCAAGCTAATGTAGCTATGCAGATTTTCTGAAATTTATATCTTTCTGCAGGATTATACTTTGTGCAATGTTGAAATCTCCTTACAGATTAAATTGTTGTGTGGCTGGCTTTACTACATCTGTACAGAGGAGTCAGATGACTGCAAGAAACAACCAGGACTAATTTTGTACTGAAAGAGCATCCGAGTATCAAATTTACCTCATGTAATGACATGCTGATTGTCCTTTTACAAAAACACCTTTCATTGCAAAACACCTATTGACATAATAGATTATGCAACAATCCATAGTGTTTGAGCTTTTAAACATTAAAGCTTCATTAAACTTATATAAACTCTTTACAAATGCTTCTACAAAGCAAGGTGTGGGCAAACATGACAAGTTGTTTTATCTCTTGGTTCTATTCACTTTCTATCTGCCACAAGATAAAAGTACAAGTGAATTCAAACAAGTATATATGTAGCCCATTCAGCAGATTACTTAAGCACATATCTAACTTGAAGTCTGAATTGCATTGGTGTTGACTACCAATGAGGACATATAGTTTTTCACAGGTGTTATTTCTATATCCAGATCTTCCTCTTTTCAGAGATTGCACTATCATTCATACGTGTGTTGCCATTATTATCATTGTTATTGTTGTTGTCATCTTCATCTTACTGTACAGGACAACTGTCTCTGGAACCATGAAGATGATACGTAATCAGATATTGCCCACTGTTTGCATTCAGTATTAGAGTACTAGAGTTTGTAATTAGTTTTTTACATTATGTTAAAAGGAGGGCACATGTATAAGGTCATGTATTCAAAGGTAGAACATGTAGTTTATATTTCTTTGTACACTTTTAGGTAAAAAAATGAAAGTATGTTCACAAGTACTCTTTCAGGAATAGATAGACACTAGTAGGTCTCCAAATGTCTCCCTCCAAATGTTTTGCATTTTGTCTGGAAATATTACACTTTGCATGCAATAAATCTTCATAAGAGTTTTGTTAAATATTTTAAAAAGGGATTTATACTTGAAACCAAGCAGCTCATGTACATCAGCAGAGCTCATTATCTGTGGTACTTAGCTGTGAATACTTGGTATGCAAACTGTAGCATTATCACATGGAAAAGACTGGAATTTATTTAATAAGATGGCATATATTTAGGAACTTGATGATGGTGCATCGTTGGGGTTATTGGAAGAGAATGATTGTCGTATGATCAGACACAGAAAGTTGTGAGGAAGTTCAGCAAATAATGGTTGAATGCTTTGGATGGAGCATAGAATCAGGTGCTGAAAAGATGAAAACACTTGGCAGGAAGAAGGATGCTTTCATGTGATCTGCAGTCTGGGAGATAGTGATTGCTATTACGCAAAAATGTGTACAGCTTGTGAAAGTGGCAGGGAAAATAGTTTATTACTCCCCCCCTGGTTTTTGAAGAGGAAGATGGAAAATTTGCTATTTTTGTCTCTGCTTCTTTGTCATGCAAGTTATGACATTTTTTGAACTAAACAAAAGGCAAATTAATAGCAACATTTTTCTGTGCAAATTCAACATTTGCTTATTTACCAAATGTATAGATCTTTTTGGAAGTGCTAATCTTTTCTGTTCTGACAAACTCTTTTGCTGCAGTGATTTCAAACAATAGGCCCTTTCAAAAACTTCTGTTAAAATACTTTGAAAATTTTATAGGGTTAAGCAAGGAATCTCTGTGTCATACCATAAACAGGCCACTATTAAAATTATATTTCATTAGCATTAAATTATAAAATGTGAAAACCTAAGAGAGAAACTTTTAAAACAAAAGTTCTCCTGGACTAGTCTTTTCAAATTCATTTTGTATCAATTTATTGTAAGCAGGTATAAAAACAACAGCATATAACTATCTTCTAAGGTTCTTTTTATGAACCTAACTTGCTGACAGAAGTAATTTCTAAGATTAATGTTAAATTTTGCACTTTCATGTCACCTAAAGGCTATTCTTTATCTGGGTATTGTTACTTTTGCCTTCCTTCATCAGTGACACGCAGCTGTGCGTGCCATCATGCCTGTCGTGCTCTGAATTGGAAACATACTTCCCTCCTAATAATGCATCGGCTATGAAGCTCATCCTTAATGATGAGATACTAATTTTTCAGAAAATGGTCCAAAAAGTTATAGAAAACCTGTAATAGAAAGTTTATGGGATAGATTGCCTTCATCATTGCTTGATTGAAAATGGTGTCTGATAACTCTTCACTCATGAACTCATCTGTATGCCCCTCTAGAAAATCAACATCCTTTTGATTGAAGAAGATTTGGCTGTATATCAACTATGCAATTCTAAACAAGATGAAAGGAGTGTGTTGAGTTTTTTTGTTGCAGAACTTGATTATACCATCAAAAATCAATCTATTGCTGTTCCCCTCGTTTTTCTAGAGAGAAGTGTAACAATTCAGATCCAGTCTTGTGAATTCAGACAATTTATTATAATAAAGACCAAGCTGTTCAAGTCTACCTTGGCAGAATTAAGGCTAGAGTCAAAACCATGGGCATGTATGTCATACTGTACCTAACTTACATTTTTTTCCATTTATACTTTAATGCTGTAAGTGCAGTAATGGTGCATTGTCATGAAAGAAATATACAATGTATTGGAATGTCAACTAAATTTAGTTAACTCGTACACTTGAAGAGGGGAATCTTTTGTACCAAGCAATCATAAAGCAGTCTCCTATAATTACTGTACTGTGAAAGGCAGAAATTAGTTTTCAGTGTAGCCACTGGAAATGGGTGGTACCTTAAAGTAATTTGTGGTGCTGACCATTATTATAATCTGAAAATTCAATTTTTTTTGCTTTTACGGATGTTTGCTTGAAAGAACAATTCTGATTTAAGAAATGAACTCCCATGTGCTATAAATTTGTTCAAAACTCCCATTTTCCCCTACTGTTTAAAGTTTTATTTTGAAAATGAAATTTTCACTGCGGTGCAAAGGTCATTGTAAGTACCACTGAAAAATACACCCCGTCTTATGCTCTGGTTAGCATGGTTCACAAAGCATGCCACTGAGATAGATAAAAGCTTTATAGCTGACTTAAAATGTTGCAGGATTATGCCTGCAATTGTAATATGTTCATGAAGGTCTATAAAGTAAAGATGGAGTGTTTGAGCAGATCTTTTGGTAGCTGTGATAATGAAGGATTAGTTTTGAACCATTTATTTTTTTTAAACTGCTTGTGGACCTGGTACAAGATTTTTTATATATTTTTTTTTTTAATTTTTTTTTTTTTTTTTTTTTTCAGAATCTTGTCATATTTTGGCTATCTCTGTTCAATGCACTTATTCCAGTATATCATTTGGGAACATAGCTAATGTTTGGGTTTGGTTTTTCTTGTTATAGCCCATCTGTTTCATAATCTGCTCCATTTCTAGTTATCTAATATGAGATCTTGTAACAGTATAAGAAAACAACTGCTATTCAACATCAAGTTTTCTATCAGTGCAGATCAGGCTGTGTAGCTGACCATGTAGTCACTAGTGTAAATTTCTTACGACTCTAATGACTTCTGCATTAGTTTTCCCAAGG
>JAVSBS010072511.1:0-12685 GCA_033124195.1 Coracias cyanogaster
GGAGGGGAGGGGAGGGGGTCACCTCGATGTGCCGCCCTGTCTTCCCGATGACAGCGGCTAGCTCCACCTCCCAGTCCACCTCCTGGGGGGAGAAAAGGGGGGTACTGGGGGGGTTCAGAGAGGGGCTGCACCCTCGGGGGGGGGGCCCGGCGTGCTCACGTTGCTCTCCTCGGGGTGCACGATGTCCTCGAAGGGCCCGATGATGGCACTGGGGAACTTGCTGAAGAAGATGGGCTCCTGGGGGACCTGGACGTTCTGCTCTAGGCAGTGGTCGCGGTAGTTGAGCCCCACGCAGATCACCTTCTGGGGGTCCCCGACGGGCGCCAGGAGCTGCGCCGTGCCCCGCGGCACCCGGTGCTGGCCGGACTCCAGCGCCCTGCGGGGCCAACCGGGGCTCAGCACCGGGGCTGGATCCGGTGCTGACGCGGGTGCTGACGCGGGAGCACCCACCTTTGGGCGCTGGCGAGGCCGCGGGTGCCGCTCTCCAGGAAGGCGCGCATGGAGCGCGGCAGCGCCGGGTCCGCCGCGCTCAGGTCCACCAGGGCCCCCCCGGGAGCCTCCTCCAGCCCCAGCCGGGGCTCGGTGGCCCCGGCCCCCCGGAACCGCACCAGCCGCATGGCCCCCGCCAGGCGCATCCGCCACCTGCAGCCACCGGATCCTCGGGATCCTGCCCTGGGTGGATCCCGACACCAGCCATGGCCCCCACCCCCCCCCCGGCTGGATCCCTGTGGGCTGGGTCCTGGGGAGAGGGGGAAAGGGCAGATCCCGGAGCGGGAGAGACCAGGAGGCGGGGGAGATCCCAGCACCAGGGGCCCTGGGGAGGCAGAGTGGATTCCCCGGGGGCGCAGATCCCAGCACTGGACACACTGGCAGAGGAGGAGGCTGGGACAGTGGATCCCCATAATCCCCCACAGCCCCAAGGCTCTGGGAACCCCCCGGTCCTGCTCAGTGCGGATCCCTGGACGATTCCTGCCCATGACCCCACGCAGCCCCGATCCTAGGGAATCCCCCCAATCCCAAAGGATCCCCCTGCCCGGATCCCACACTGCTCTGCTCCCAGAGGATATCCCAATCCCGACTCAGCCCAATGCTAGGGATTCCCTGATCCCAGGAGGATCCCACAAACCCCAGAGCCGGGAGATCCCCCCGCGGTGGTCCTGCAGAGCCCTGTTCCTAGAAGACAGTCCCGCTCCCAAACTTGTACCCACACAGCCCCGATTCCAGGGGATCCCCTGGATCCTGCTCAGCCTGATCCCAGGCAACCTCCAATCCCAAGAGATCCCCCCCCCCCCCTATCCTGCACTGCTCTGATCCCAGGAGATGGCCCCCCACCACAGCCCCACAGCAGGGCTCCCCTGATCCTAGGAGATCCCTCCCTGCCCCTGTCTCACACAGCCCCGATCCCAGGGGATTCTCCCCCACCCCTCCTCCCATGCCCGGATCCTGCCCAGCCCAGCCCCAGGGATCCTCCTCGACCCCGCACAGCCGATCCCAGGGGATCCTTCTCCCCCGGCCCCCCCCGCTCCCGCTCCCCCCGATCCCAGGGGTCCCTCCCGCCCATTCCCGGTTCCGGGATCCGCGACCGCGCCCGCGCGGGGGGGTCACGGGGATCGCCCCGGTCCCACCTGCGTCACTCCCCTCCGGGCACGCGCCGCCCCCGCGCCCCCTGCGTCAAGGTCCCCGCGCCGAGTCCCCGCCCCCTGCCCAGATCTGACCAATGAGAAGTGGGGGCCGCGCCGGCGGCGCCGCCAATGAGAGCCGGCAGCAGCGCTCGGCCCCGCCCCCTCCGCCGCCGGCGGGGCGGGGCGACGGGCGTTGCTAGGAGACGGGGCGCGGCCGCCACCACCGCGCCCGGCCGCCATGACAGCGCCGCCATGACGGCGCCGAGGCCGGGAGCGACCGTGCCGAGGCGGGGGGTTCTCACCTTTATTGCATGAAACGCGCGGTGAGTGAGCGAGCAGCGGGCAGCGCGATGGAGGGGCCCGGGCCGCGGTGGGGCCTGGCTGAGGCGCAGCCTGGCCTTACCAGGGCCTGCCTGGGGCGAGGCCTGGCCTCGATGGCCCCTTGTGAGGAAAAAAAAAAGCAGAAATAACCCTCCTGGCATCATCCTGCCGCTCCGGTGAGGGAAGCCGCCTCTGCTTGCACCACCCTGGGGATTGGGGTCACCCCCTCAGGTCCCCGCGTGGTTGTTGCTCCCCCCTCAGCTCCCCGGGCGGCACATTCCGTCCCTAAATCATCACCGCTTGTTTTATTTAGAAAATAAACCCTCTCTGCTCGTACTGCCGGAGGGGGGAAGCAGCTCGTCTGGTTGCTGCGGGTCCCCTCAAGCACTGGCCAGGGTGGGGAGGAGGTTTGTGCGCTCCAGGAACCGCTCTTTCCGGGCTGTGATAGAAACCCCCTCCCCGAGGGTCTCGTCCTGGGGGTTTGTGCTGTGATGAGGGCTCCTGCGCCATCCAGGGCAGGGGGGTCCTCTCTGCGGGGGCTCTGCCCCCTGAAACAGGTCCGGCCGGCAGGGTGGGCATCCCCAGAGCTGTGCTGGGGAGGGCTCTGCTGGCAAAGTCGGCCCTATCTCCTCTCGTCTCTTGGAACTGGAGTGTCAGGAGCCAGACAGATTATTTTCTCCTTCATTTTAACCTCTCGTTTTGCCTGAAATAGGAGAAAAAAGGTCCCCCTCGGGCGCCGGCGGGGCCAAGCGGGTGGTCCCAGGTTCTAGATCGCATTCTCGAAGATCTTCATGGAGCTCATGATGTCCTTGTCCTGGACAGGGCGGGAAGGAGAGGTCAGAGCTCCTGACCCCTCCTTCCATCAGCCCCAGAGTGGCCAGAGCTGTTGTCCCTTGTCTCTCCCAAGCCCGCAGTGGGATGGGACAAGGAAAGGGGTTATGTCTTGAACACGGAGGCCTGGCAGCGAGGAGGAGGAGGGCAGCGATGCCAAAGTCCACGAGGAGCTGCTCACCTTCTGGCACGTCTCCAGGAACTCCTCGAAGGTCACCACGCCGTCACCGTTCCTGTCCATCTTCTGCAAGGGAACAGTCGGTGCTCAGCAGGGACAGCCCCGGCCCCGGCCTGTGACACACGGCAGGGGTTGCTGGCCAAGGTGGGCCCGTCTCACCTGGAAGAAGAGCTCCACGTGCTCAGCAGGCGCACTGTCCCTCGGCGGGGGGTGAGTGCAGCGTCCCATCATGTCATAGATGGACTTCATGATCTCCAGCATTTCCTGGGAGGGGACAGAGCAAGCTCAGGATGAGAAGAACCCTCCAAACGAGGGCACCTTCATCCCCCAGCACCCATTGCCACTGTCCCCATCCCTCTCTGGGTGTCCCCATGATGCTTCTGCCCCACCTGCCCCCCCCCCAGTCCCCATGCCTCCCCCCCGGTGTTACCTCCTTGGTGATGCAGCCGTCTTTATTAATATCGTACAGGTCGAAAGCCCACTTCAGCTTCTGCTGCACGGTCCCTCGCAGCAGGACGGAGAGGCCGATGACAAAATCCTGCCGGAGGAACCAGGGCCGTGAGCAGGGACGTCCCGCGGGCACCAGTGGCTCGCCCAGACCCCTGGGACGGCCCAGCGGCCCCCCCAGCTGGGCTGTTCGGCCCCCTCCATTGGCACCGCGGCGCTGCCATTGATCGCGGGTTGCCCAGGGGATGTTGTTTTCTTATTGATCTCGTTTCTATTCTCGCCTGTAGTTATTTTTAATCACGGTTCAACCAGTGCCGGCCCGCCCGCCAGCCGCCCCTGTGCCGCAGTGCCTGGAACGCTCCCGGCAAAAGCTCATGCCGTCGAGGAGACCAAAGTTTTTGGCCGTCGCCACTGCGCCGAGCTTTTCTCCTCGACCACATGCGGGCAAGGAGGAGGAAGATCTGATGAATCACGCTGCTGGGCACGCTCACAGCCGGCTGCGGCTCCAGGAGCGCAGTGCCAGGCATGGCAGGAGGAGCACCCGGGGCAGCCGCTGACCCACCCCCGGCGACACTGTGGGGCTGACCCCAAGTTATCGCGTCCCCTTGTTAGCGCCCGGGTGGGTTAATGAAGCAGAAATATCAATTGCTGATGTCCCCCCCCACCCCGGGCGCTGCTCCAGTTTTGAGCCTGGAGGGATTGGGAGGGGGGATGCCTGGGGCCCAAACTGGGACCAGTGTGAAGGCCCTGCCTTAAACTGGGGTGGGAAACCCTCCGGGGAGCAGGGCTGGAGGTGTGATGAGTTGGTGCCGGGGCTTAGCCTTCTTCTGCTGGCCCCCGGGGGGGCTTTTATTTAATGCCAGTTAATTATAAGATGATCTATCACATGATGGAGGTGCCAAGGCCCAGGCGCCAGCGCCTGGGATCATCCCCCTCGAGATCTGATTTTATTTTTAGGGTTTTGACAAAATCCGGCCCCTTTGGCCGGCAAAGGGAGGTCGGGAGCAAAGCCGGCGGGGGTGGGAAGGGGGGGGAATAATTTAAAATATTTAAAAATGAGGAGCTGGGAACGGCTGCGGAAGCTTCGAGTTGTGTCGGGTTTAACGCAATGCGGTGACCAGGAAAAAGCAAGGAAAAGGAAGGGAAAAAAGAGAAAAAGGCAGGGAAAAAAAACAACAAGGAAAAGGCAGAAAACAAGGGGGAAAAAAACCAAAAGAAAAACCCCAAACCTCCCCAAAACCAGAAACAAACAGGCAAAAGGCAGGAGAACGGGGGAGGAAAGGCAGAAAAGAGAAATAAAACCAAGAAAAAGGCAGGAAAAAAAGTGAATAAACAAACAAACAGGAAAAACCCCAAGGGAAGGGTATAAAAAAGGTGGAAAAAAGCAAGAAAAAGAAGAAGATAAAGGCTTGGAAAAAGTGAAAAAAGACCAGGAAAACAAACAAACAAAAACCAACCGGAAAAATACCCCAAAACAACCAAGAAAAAGGCAGGAAAAAAAGGTTTAAAAAAAAGCCAGGAAAAAAAAGCCAAATAGGGAAAAGGGGAGAAAAAGTGAAAAAAAGGACAAAAAACGACAAGAAAAAGGCAAGAAAAAAGGTTTAAAAATGCCAGAAAAAATTAAACCAAACCAAGGAAAAAGGCAGAAGAAATAACAAACACTGAAAAGGTAGAAAAAAATGGGGGGAAAAGCCAGAAAAGAAAAAAAGAAAAGGGCAGAAAAAAGTGAAAAAAAGCCCAAAAAAAACAAAGAAGAAAAAGGCAGAAAACAGCGGTGTCGCGGTCCGGACACAAAGAAAGGAAAAAGAGCCAGAAAAAAAAGGCATGAAAAAAGAGAAAAAATAGAAAGAAAAAAAAAGCCAGAAAAGAAAACATAGTAAAGGCAGAAAAAAGTGAACAATAAATAAGAAAAAACAGGGACAAACAAATAAAAACAAAAAGACAAACATGGAAAAGGCTGAAAAAAAGCCAGGAAAAAAAACCCCAAAGCAAGAAAAAGGCAGAAGGGGCGCGGGGGGGCTGGTTTCGGAGCAGACACGCTCAGCACAGGCAGGATCCGACCCAAACACCCCCGGCTCTTCCTCCTCTTCCCTTCCAAGTAAATAAGGTTTTTTCTTTTCTGGTGTTTTTCCTTTTTTTCTTGAATTTTTTTCCCCATTTTTCTTCCATTTTCTTTTTTTCCCCCTCATTCTTTCCCCAGGGGTGGGACAAGACAATTATAGGATAAAAGCTCCTCTGGGCTGCACTTGGAGGCACTTTGCAGTGAAAGCCTCCGCCCTGGCAGGCAGGTGGAAAACGTTGCCTTTTGGGGGCATTTTCAGCTCATTTGGCCTCTCTCGGTTCTCTGCTGGTTCCTGAAGGTTTTTGAGGTCTGAAGTGATGGCCCTTGGGGGGTGGGGGACAGAGATGGACCTGGGGGTGGTGGGGACCTGGGATGGGGCTGAGGCCTCATGATGGGGCTGGGATGGATGCCCCCAAAGGTGATGGTGACCTGGGGTGGGGCTGATCTTCCTGGCGGTCACGAGAACCTGAGCTGGGGCTGATGCACCCAGAGGTGATGGGGACATGGAATGGGGCTGACACCCTGTGAGGGGGCTTGGGTTGATGTCCTTGGGGGTGATGGGGCTTGGGATGGGGATGTGTCTCTTGGGGTGATGTGGACCAGGGCTGGGAATGGAACCTAGTGATGGGGTTGGGGCTGATGTCCCCAGGGGTGCTGGGGACCTGAGGTGGGGCTAATGCTCACAGGGGTGTTAGGGACCTGGGAAGGGGCTAGGACTCCACGGAGGGATGTCTGGGCTGATGTTCCATGGGGTGACAGGGACCATGATGGGGCTGATACCCCAAGGATGTTGGGGACAGTGATGGGAACTGGGGGGCTGACAGGCAGGGGGGCCCAAAGGCCCAGGGAGGTTGTTCCAGGCCCAGGGAGGTTGTTCCAGGCCCCGGGAGTGATTCAGGCCCCGGGGGGTTGCTCCAGGCCCCAGGAGGTGGGGCTCCAGGCTCCGGGGGGCGGCGGGGGGGGGGTTGTTCCAGGCCCTGAGTGGGGTCTGGGCCCGGGGCGGGGAGTTGTCCAGCCCCGGGCGGTTGTTGGCGGCTCGGCCAGGCCGCCCCTCAGGGCCGGGCTCTGCGGCGGGAGCGGCGGGAGCAGCGAGGCTGCAGCAGTGAGAGCGGGGAAGGAGCTGGAGCAGGGAGGGGGTAGTTACCCCCCTGGGCCCTGCGGGGTCTGTGGGGCCGGTCTGGGGTGTGGAAGCCCCCACAAGGGCGCTACAGGGGCTGTTACCCCCTCCCAAACAGCCTGTAGAGCGTCTGGGGCCTGCGTAGGGCTGTTACCCCCCCACAAGGCCTTATACAGCATGGGGGGGGGGGTGTTCTCCCCCTCTGCAGGCCCTACAGGGCATGTGGGGTGTGTAACCCCCCCAAAAAGGTTCTGTAGGGTTTGTGGGGCGTGTTCTGTGTCCCCTCCCCAGCGCTGCAGGGGATCTGGGGTGTGTTCCCCACCTCCAGGGCTTTATTCAGCATGAGGGGTGCGTTACAGCCCAGCCCGAGGCCCTGTGGGGTGTGTGAGGCCCGTGTGGGGTGTGTTCTGTCCCCCCGCCAAGGCTCTATGGAGTCTGTGGGCTGTGTTACCCCCTCAAAGCCCTATAGGACATGTGGGACTCACAGGGGTGTCCTCTGCCAGCAGCCACCTCTGAGCAACTTTCCAAAACTAAGACTTTTTGCCCATTCCTGTTGTCATTTTTCCAGGACCTCAAGCATCTCGGTGCCTCTTCTCCTCCAGTTTGAGGACACCCCCCTCACGCCGGGGGCTGCCAGCGCTCTCCCCCTCCCGCGACAGCCCAGCCCAGAGGTAGGTGCCTCCCCAGGGACACGGACAGGCACCGAGGGGACGCTCCAGTTCCCCAAAGAGGGGGGTGACCCCATCCCCCCCACGACACGAGCACCCCCCAGTAAATCCAGCCACAATTTCCTGCTGTAAGGGGGTTCCAGACCTCGCTGAGGTCTTCTTCCTTACAGCCTTGCTTTTCTTTAGCCCCCCAGCAACATTTTAAAAACAAAATGGTTTTTATTTTCCTCCCTCCTCTCTTTTTTTGGGGGGAATGAAATCCTTTAAAGCTAAGCCCCAACAAAGGGAGGGGGCAGACGGGATTTGAAAGCCCTGATACCTTTTGGTGGGGTGGTCTCTCATACATCAGCACCCTGTTGGGCAACACTGGGTGCCCCCAGCCCCGTCTGGCGGGAAGTCGGGTTCTCAGCGTTTCAAGGCAGGCTGTGGGGTTTTTGGGTGCAGATTAGCATCTCCTTGTTGGAGGGAGGAGGGTGTGGGAGGGAAAAGTCGATTGGAGCAGCACTGGAGCTCCATTATGAAGAATCAATTCTTTTCCCAAGGGGTTTTGGCACATAGCTTGCTGGGTTGGGGTGGGTTTTTTCTGCTCCCCCCCCACCCTCTCCTTTTATGCTATAAACCGTCCCTTTCCCTGCTGAGGAGCAGGTCCCTTCCCCACAGAGGCCTAATGTGGGGCGAGGGGCTCAGCAGCCCCCCCCCATTGCCCCACAGCTCTGGCTGTGGAGGTGGAAGGGTCTCGGATTGCTGCTGGGATGGGGATGAGGGGTCTGGGGTCTCCCTGTGTGACCCCCAGCTCTCGCTGACCCCCCTCTTGCCCGTGTCTCCCCAGCTGAGCTCCACAGGCTGGGGCCAGACGTGTCTCCGAGGGCTCATTCCTGCACAGACACCCCAGGTGCTGATCCCACTGGATCCGGGTCGCCATGGCCTCTGGAGGCAGAGAAACAAAGGTGATTTCTCGTGCTGGAGAAGGGGCAACAGCCCCTTGGGGCAGGGGGAACCAGCTTGAACCCCTCCTTTACAGCTGCCCCAGATAAATTAGCTTTTTTTCTTCCCAGTAACAGGGCTTCTCCCCACACCACGAGTATGTTTTGGGGCGAATTCCCCAACATTTGGTATTTGCAGGGCGAGCAGCGTCTTTGCCATTCCCCCCTCCCCCCTTGTCGTTCTTTCCCCCTTCAGAGGAAGTTCTGGGTCCGCGATTTGGAGCAGAAAGTGAGCATTCTCTCCCATTTTCTGGGCCCGTACCGGACAGTGATAGGGCGCTGCTGCCAGACCTGCACCCCGCAGAGCTGGGTAAGAGTGCAGGAAGCGCCGGGCTTCCCAGAGCCCAGAGTTGGGGATCTCTGGCTGCTGGCAGAGAGGACAAGTCCCACCCCAAGGGTCTGGTGTGCCCGGGGACGGGGCTGAGGGCTGGAGGGGGAACTCCCCGGCCCCTCTAAGCTGTCCTCCTTCAAAGGCAGGGGGTGACCCCGCTGTCTCCTTCCAGGGTGATTGCTTCCATGAGCAGTTCTCCTCTCGCAACATCCGCAACATCATCCAGGTGACAGAGGAGGACACACGGTAAGGACAGGACCAGGGAACCCTGGGGACAACGCTTTTTTTCCCAGATTTTGTCCAAATCCCTGCGGAAATCCCTTCCTCTGCTGCGCAGGAGTGTGGGGCCACCTCTCCATCCTCCTCCCTCCCTAATTAGTCTGAGAAGTAATCGCGTTAATGACATTTTGGAAGGCTGGAAGCTGCATCTCCAAGCCTGGAGTGTTAATAACAACAGAGGGGCGAGTCTTGGTCTGTTCTTCTGGTTGCTGCTGCAGGCGGGCTGGGAAGAGTTGAGAATTTGGGGTCGTTTCTTGTTTTTAAGCAATACTTGCTATCTCGGAGCCGTTGGGAAGAGCCCATCGGAGGGGCTGGGGGTGTTTTTCTTCCCCTCCCAAGCTTCGCCCCGAGGCCAGGCTCTCACATGCAGGCTTGGATTACAGCCGGGCCTGGGGAGCAGCGAGGTGGCCTCTTCCCCAAGCCCTCTGCTCTTCCTCCTCCCCACGGGCCCAACCTTGGCCCTCCAGCTGGTGTAAACCAGCCTCTTCCTCCATCCCAAGAGCTGACGTGGAGCCCAGGAACCATCTCCCTGCCAAATTCCTGATATATTTTTTTGTTCCGGAGGTGCCGGGCTCCTTTGGTTCCTCTCCCCATCCAAGCAGTCCCTGGTGGCTTAGCAATTTCACGCTGTATTTTTCCAAATCAGGTCGTCATATTCCATTCAGCTTGAAATACCCCAGCTCCGTTTGGGATTTTTGGAGCTGAAGGCTTTCAAACTCCTTGAATAATTCATCCCCACTCCAGATTTGTAGGCTGGCTAAAAAGGACCCGGTGGTGGAGGTGATGAGCAGAAGGTCTGAAGCTCCCCCAGCTGCGTTGCTGCCCGTTCAGCGACACCTTAAAACCTCACCGAGGTCACTTCTTGGTGCTGCCTGACTCTGATTTGGGGGTGGATTCAGAAGAGGCCCCGATGTGGGATCTCTGTGCAGTTCTAGCAATGGCAGGTTTCCTTCCAGTGCAAGGTGGCTGGGAGAGTCCGCTTCAGCTACAAAACGGGGAGAAAAAGCTCAAATTCTTGCAAAAAGCCAGTTTGAAGGAGGCTGGAAAAGCCTTTAAGTGCCGGAACGTCGCCGTTTGTCTCCCTGCCCAGGTTCCCGGGCTGGCTGGTCCGCAGGCTCTGTGGTTTCCTCGCCATCTGGGGCTGGAAGGTTCCTGTTGACACCCCCCGAGACCTCCCGGCGAGGATCTGCCGCAGCAAGAGGTAGGTGGGAGCAGCCCAAGGGGCTCTCTGGGGTCACCTTCACCCCTGGTAGGACCTGGGCCCTGCAGCACCATCCCCACAGTCCCATGGGATTCTGGAGCAAGGGATGGGCTTGTCTGCTCCCGGCAGAGAGAAACGTGCCAACTCCTCACTGCTGCGCCCTCCCCAAAACCTCAGCCCAGGGCAGGGACCTTGCAGCCACTCCCCCTGCACTCAGCACCCCCCAAAAGGAGCCCGGGCCCCGGTTCAGTTGGGAAGTGGCATTCCTGGCTTCAGGCTCTGCGCCGGGAATCTGTCGAGGCTCTGGGAACGTGGTGTCTGGGGTGATGTGGCCTTGTCACCTCCATCCTTGTCATCGCTGATTCCATGGCAGGAGGCTGGCAGGCGGGACACTAATTAGTGTAATGAGGAATGGTTTTGAATCCTCTCCATCCCTTTCCCAGGATCTGGGATGTCGCCACCAGCCAGTCCTGCGGCTCGGGAGGGAGCGGCACATCCCAGCAGCGCTGGAAGGAGAAAGTCCTCAAGATCCTGGCTGAAATCCAGGCCCCACTCTCCTTGCTCCTGCTGAGGTCTGCACTCCCGCTCCAAGGAGGGTTGTGGGTGTGGATCCCCCTTCCCAGGATTCTCCCACCTCCTCCTGGAGGGATCCCAGTTCCTGGCTGAGGCATTCCCAGCCCCTCGCCTCCACTGCAGGACTCTCACGCTCTTAATTTGTGCGTTAAGCCCCTTTGGGTGGGCTGGGAGCCACCGCTCCAGCCTGGGAACCATCCTTTGGGGGTTCTGCTGGGATCCTTTGGGGGTTCTGCTGGGACCCTTTGGTGGGGTGTAGGTAGATCCTTTGAGGGATATGCTAGGATGCTTTTGAGGATGTAGGTGGATCCTTTAGGGGATCCTTTGGGGAATACAGGTGGATCCTTTGGGGAGAAGTGCTGGGATCCTTTGGGGGATGCAGGTAGATCCTTTGAGGGAGATGCACATGGATCCTTTTGGGGATCCATGGGGATCCTTTGGGGGGATGCAAGTAGATCTCCTGGGGGATGTGTGGGGATCCTTTTGGAGATTGCGGATGGATCCTTTAGAGGATATGCTGGGATCCATTGGGGGAAGCAGGTGGATCCTTTGGGGCGCAGAGAGCCCCAGGCAATGCCATCAGGGCAGGCAGTACTTGGGGTCCCACAGCTCCATGAGGATATTCCTCCCACTTCCTCCCAGGGAGCTGGAATCTGGCACAGAGCGGAGCAGGGAGGGAGGGAGAGAACCCCTGGGAGGATGGAAAGCAAAGCAACAGGAACTTCTCCTCTCTCTCCCGCTCCCTCCCTCTGCTCTTCTCTTTTTCTCCTCCTGTCATTGAGAAATTGACAATTAGCGGTTGCGTTGTAGCCTAATTGCTTGTCTGATTGAGCTGTAATAAAAGAAGCCTCCAAGTATTTAAAAGGAAGACGTGACCCAGGGGATAAAAGCGTTTGGATCCTTCCCGGCAGCAGCAGCGGGCGGGGGCCGGGGGCTGCGGGGGAACAGACGAAAGCTTTTGTCGCGTGGGGTTGCGGGGGTTGTTCCTGGCACATCCAGCCTTTCATGGTTGAACTGCGTTTATAATACAACCGTTTGTTTGCTTTAGGGGAGCTCAGAAGTGGGGGTTTAGGTGCAGCTATCTCACGGAGCCCCTTTTGCTGCCTGAGGTGGGAAACTGAGGCAGGGAAGGGTCTCGGGGGGTCTCTCAGTTGCTTGTTTTCCTGCAGGTTGTGCCACTGGGCTCTGCTGAAGCTGTTCAGCCGCCTCTTCTCCAGCGTGCAGGTCCACCAAGGGCAGGTGGAGATGGTACTGGGGGCTGCCAGGAAGGTAGGGAGCCCGGCAAGCCACTCTC
Organism: Coracias cyanogaster; assembly: GCA_033124195.1. Lineage (NCBI taxonomy): Eukaryota > Metazoa > Chordata > Aves > Coraciiformes > Coraciidae > Coracias > Coracias cyanogaster. The sequence continues at coordinate 11,908 of JAVSBS010072511.1, forward strand.
GGCCTCACCACTGGCCATGCCAGCCCCTGAGCCCCGGTCACCTTACCTTGCAGACCGGCATGCCACTGGTTTTCCTTTCGACGCACAAATCCCAACTGGATGGACTGCTCCTCTCCTTCGTCCTCTTCTCCCAGGGGCTGGGGGTGCCCAGGGTGACGGTGGACAGCCAGCTCTGCAGCCCTCGACTCCGGTAAGGCACGGCAGAGCCTGGCGCCAGCACGGCACACGGCCAGATCCTCACACAGGTTGGGGGGACCTTGGAAAGCTGAGGTGGGGAATGGGGAGGGTGTAAGTTTGCAGAAATGGGGGGAGGTAAGTTTGCAGTTGGCACCAAGTTGGGTGGGCGTGTTGATCTGCTGGATGTTTGGGAGGCTCTACAGAGGGACCTGGCCAGGCTGGACCAATGGGCCAAGGCCAATGGGATGAGGGTCAACAAGGCCGAGGGCCAGGTCCTGCCCCAGGGTCACAACAAGCCCCTGAACGCTTGAGGCTGGGGCAGAGCAGCTGGAAACTGCCCGAGGGAAGGGACCTGGGGGGGTTGGCTTAGAGTCCTCTGGAGATGAGCCAGCGTGTGCCCAGGTGGCCAAGAAGCCACCAGCATCCTGGCTTGTGTCAGCACCAGTGTGGCCAGCAGGACCAGGGCAGGGATTGTCCCCCTGGACTGGGAACTGGGGAGGCCCAACCTCAAATCCTGGGGTCAGGTTTGGGCCCCTCACTCCCAGAAGGACCTTGAGGGGCTGGAGCGTGGCCAGAGAAGGGCAACAAAGCTGGGGAAGGG
>JAVSBS010072512.1:0-12636 GCA_033124195.1 Coracias cyanogaster
CCTCTTAAGCTGCAGGACCATCCTGAGAACCTCCAGGATCACCCAAGACCCCCCAGGCCCCCTCAAGACACCCTGAGACCACTCCGTACCCACCAGGACCTCCCAAGACCCTCTTGAGACCTTCCAGACTCCCTCAGAACCCCCATGAGATCCTCCAAAACCCTCCCAAGACCCATCTGAGACCTCCTCAAGACCCTCCAGGCCCCACCAAAACCCTCTAGGACCTCCCAGGACCTTCCCAATCCCCTAGAACCTCCCCTAGACCCCACCTCTTCCTGAGGAACCTTCTGGTGGTCACCCCCCAGGCTACCAACCCTGCGACCCGGCTGCCGTGCGGGAGCGTGTGGCCACCTTGGAGCTCCGCTACCGGGAGCTGGTGGACCTGGCCGGGCGCCGGCGTCTCCGGTTGGAGGAATCGCGGCGCTTCTGGAAGTTCTTCTGGGACACGGGCGAGGAGGAGACCTGGATGCGGGAGCAGGAGAGGGTCCTCTCCTCCGCTGACGTCGGCCGGGACCTCACCAGCTCCTTGAGGCTCCTCAGCCAACACGCCGCCTTCCGCGGAGAGCTCAGCGCTCGGGAAGGACCTTTGGAGCAAGCCTTGACCCGGGGGCGAGACCTGGTGGCCAAAGACCACTTGGGTGCCACCAAAGTGGCCAAGAGGGTGCAGGAGGTGGAGGAACGGTGGAGAACCTTGGCCGCCTTGGCCACAGAGAGGGAACGTCGGCTACGGGAGGCCACCAGCTTCTTCCAGTTCCAAGCGGATGCGGCCGACGCCGAAGGTTGGGTGGAAGACGCTCTTCGGTTGGCCACCAGCCCGGAGTTGGGCCACGATGAGTTTTCCACCAGGAGCTTGGCCCGGCAGCACCGGGAGGTCCAAGATGACGTCAGGAGCCACCGGCCGGCCATCGACGCTCTCCAGCAGCAGGTCCAAGCTCTCCCAGCGGCCTTCGCCAACCGGCCCGAGGTCACCGGGAGGTTGCCGGCGTTGGAGAGGAGGTACCAGGAGGTGGCGGCCAAGGCTGAGCGGCGGCGGCAGGAGCTCCAGGACGCCTTGAGCTTCTTCACCATGAGGAGCGAGGCCGACGCTTGTGGGCTGTGGGTGGGCGAGAAGGAGCAGTGGCTTCACGCCATGAAGGTCCCTGACAAGCTGGAGGACCTGGAGGTGGTCCAGCAACGGTGAGAACCCTTGGCCAGACCATGGGTCTGGTGGCCCACCATCACATCTTATCGCACCATCCCACCATGTCCCACCATCCCATGGAGTCCCAACATCCCACCATGTCCCACCATGTCCCACCATCCTACCATCACGAGCCGGTGACAACCGGTGGGTGCTGAGTCCTCCCTTGGTTGTCCTCTCGGCAGGTTCGAGACCTTGGAGCAGGAGATGAACAATTTGGCGTCTCGTGTGGCTGCCGTCAACCGCATCGGTGACCAGCTGCTGGCCACCGACAAGCACCACCAGGAGAGCATCCGGGAGACCCGCGAGCAGCTCAACGCCAGGTCCGCAAGATGGGGGCTGGTCCTGGTTGGGGTTCTCCAAGGAGGGATGGGTTCTTCAAGCAGGCAAGAACAGATTCTCCAGGAGGGATGGGTTCTCCAAGGAGGGATGAGTTCTCCAGGCAGGTAGAGTTGGGTTCTTCAGGCAGGGATGGGTTCTCCAAGGAGGAATGGGTTCTCCAGAGAGGTAGAGATGGGTTCTCCAAGGAGGGATGGCTTCTCCAGGCAGGCAAGAACAGATTCTCCAGGAGGGATGGGTTCTCCAGAGAGGTAGAGATGGGTTCTCCAAGGAGGGATGAGTTCTCCAGGCAGGTAGAGGTGGGTTCTTCAGGCAGGGATGGGTTCTCCAAGGAGGAATGGGTTCTCCAGAGAGGTAGAGATGGGTTCTCCACGGAGGGATGAGTTCTCCAGGCAGGCAAGAACAGATTCTCCAGGAGGGATGGGTTCTCCAGGCAGGTACAGAAGGGATCTCCACATAGGGATGGGTTCTCCAGGCAGGGCCAGATGTTCCAGGCAGGATATGGGCAGCACTGGGCATCTCCAGGTCACATCATCCACCACGTCATGCCTGATCTCCTCCCCCACCTCACGGTGCAGGTGGGACCGTTTCCGAGCTCTGGCCGACCAGAAGAAGGAGACGGTGACATCAGCCTTGACCATCCAGAACTTCCACCTGGAGTGCAACGAGACCACGGCGTGGATGCGGGAGAAGACCAAGGTCATCGAGTCCACCCAAAGCTTGGGCAACGACCTGGCCGGCGTCATGGCCCTGCAGCAGAAGCTCTCGGGCGTGGAACGGGACCTGGAGGCCATCCAGGGCAAGGTCCGAGACCTCCGAGGAGAAGCTGAGAAGTTGGTGGCCCAGCAGCCGGAGCAGAAGGCGGCCATCGCGGCCCGGCTGGAGGCCATCGAGGGCGTGTGGGAGGAGCTTTCCCGGAGCCTTCGTCGCCGCGAGGAGTCCTTGGGCGAAGCCAACAAGCTCCAAGGCTTCCTGAGGGATCTGGCCGCCTTCCAGGCCTGGTTGTCCCGCACCCAGACCCTGGTGGCCTCTGAGGACATCCCGGCCACCTTGGAGGAAGCCGAGCGCTCCTTGAGCCACCACGAGAGCATCCGGAAGGAGATGGCCCATTACGGGGATGACTACCGGAACGTGGGGGCGGTGGGGCGGGAGGTGACACGGGGACAACCCCCCGCCCAACAGCTCCTCCTCCAGCAGCGCTTGGACGCCTTGGACACGGGGTGGGAGGAGCTGGGGAGGATGTGGGACAACCGGCACCAGCTCCTCTCCCAGGCCTTCGCCTTCCAAGTCTTCCTCCGCGACGTCAAGCAGGTGGAAGGTGTCCTCAGCAGCCAGGTGAGCAGCACCATGGGTGGTGGTGGCACCGCTGGGGACCTTCCCGCCGCTTGGCGACGTCCTCGTGGACCTCCCGGTGACGGTGACGTCATCATGGACCTCCCGGCGCAGGAATACGCCTTGGCGCACGCCGAGATGGCCGGGACCTTGCCGGGAGCCGAAGGCGCCGTGAAGAAACACGAGGACTTCATGGCCACCATGGAAGCCGTCGGAGAACGGGTCCAAGGGGTGGTGGCCGCCGGGCGCAAGTTGGTGGCCGAGGGTGGTCTCCACGCCGAGAAGGTGCAGGAGATGGTGGAGTCGGTGGAGAGCAGGTCAGGGGGGGGGTTCCCGTGGTGCCGCGGCGCCGAGGTCTCACCGGCACAGCCCTTGACCTCCACCCCCCGGCTCGGCGCAGGCACCGGAGGAACCGGGAGGTGGCCCAAGAGCTGCTGGAGAAGCTCCGGGATAACTGGGAGCTGCAGCGGTTCCTGCAGGACGGGCAGGAGGTGAGGAGGAGGAGGAGGGAGGGGATGAAGATGAGAACAAGGATGGGGTGGGGAGGAAGATGGGGATGGGATGGGGTGAGCATGAAGATGGGATGAGGATGAAGATGGGGATGGGATGAAGATGAGGGTGAGGTGGGACGGGATGGAGGTGGGAACAAAGATGGGATGGGATGAGGATGAAGATGGGGATGGGATGAGGTGGAATGGGATGAAGATGAGGGTGAGGTGGGACGGGATGGAGGTGGGAACAAAGATGGGATGGGATGAGGATGAAGATGCGGATGGCATCAGGATGAGATGGGTTGAGGATGGAGATGGGGATAGGATGAAGATGAAGATGGGAAGGAGGCCGGGATGAGACTGAGGCTGAGGACAGGAAGGGGGCGGAGCCAACACACGGTGACGCCCCCGGCCCCGCCCACCCCGGCAGCTCGCGCTGTGGATCGACGAGAAGATGCTGACGGCCCAGGACGTGTCCTACCAGGGGGCCCGTGACCTCCACACCAAGTGGCAGAAGCACCAAGCGTTCGCCGCCGAGGTGGCCGCCAACAAGGGCTGGCTGGAGAAGATGGAGAAGGTGGGGCCAGGAGGACGTGTGGCCTCCATGAGATGGTGGACATGGAGATGGGAGGCGGTGGTGGACATGGAGATGGGAGGCGGTGGAGGACACGTGGCCTCCATGAGATGGTGGACATGGAGATGGGAGGCGGTGGAGGACACGTGGCCTCCATGAGATGGTGGACATGGAGATGGGAGGCAGTGGAGGACACGTGGCCTCCATGAGATGGTGGACATGGAGATGGGAGGTGCTGGAGGACACGTGGCCTCCATGAGATGGTGGACATGGAGATGGGAGGCAGTGGAGGACACGTGGCCTCCATGAACCCATGGCCACGCTGACCCCACCATCCCTCAGGAGGGTCACCAGCTGGCGTCGGCCAAGCCGGAGCTGGGCCCGGTGGTGCTGGAGAAGCTGGGGCGGCTGCGGGGGCGGTGGGAGGAGCTGGAGAGCAGCAGCAGGACCAAGGAGCGGCGCCTCTTCGCCGCCGACCGCGCCCAGCTCTGCGGCCGCGCCTGCGCCGCGCTGCGGGCCTGGCTGGGTGGAGCCCGCGCCCAGCTCCGCCCCGACGACTGCGGCCAGGACCTCACCAGCGTCGGCATCCTCCTGAAGAAGCAGCAGGTGAGGGGACAAGGGATGAGGAACAAGGGTCAAGGATTGAGGGACAAGGGTTTGGGGACGTGGGATGGAGAGAACGGTCAAGGGTTGAGGGATGGGGACATGGGATGGAGGACAAGGGATGAGGGACAAGAGTTTGGGGACATGGGATGGAGACAAAGGTTGAGGGATGAGGGTCAAGGGTTGAGGGACAAGGGTTTGGGGACGTGGGATGGAGAGAACGGTCGAGGGTTGAGGGATGGGGACATGGGATGGAGGACCAGGGTTGAGGAACAAGAGTTTGGGGACATGGGATGGAGGACAAGGGTCAAGGGTTGAGGGACAAGAGTTTGGGGACATGGGATGGAGACAAGGGTTGAGGGATGAGGGACAAGGGTCAAGGGTTGGGGGACAAGGGTTTGGGGACGTGGTATGGAGACAAGGGTTGAGGGATGAGGGACAAGGACGAGGGTTTGGGGACAAGGGTCAAGGGATGGAGACAGGAGACAAGGGACAAGGGGACGTGGGATGGGGACAAGGCACAAGGGAGAGGCTCTTTCAGGGGACAAGGAACTGGGACAAGGGATGGGGACAGGGGACACAGGAGCAGGAGAGGGGACAGAGGTGGCCAGAGAAAGGTGCCTGGACCAGGAGGTGGCTGCCATGACTTTGGAGATGGTGGCCATGACTTTGGGGTGGTGACTGTGACTTTGGAGATGGTGGCCATGACTTTGGGGTGGTGACTGTGACTTTGGAGATGGTGGCCATGACTTTGGAGGTGATGGCCATGACTTCGGAGATGATGGCCATGGCTTTGGGTGGTGACTATGACTTTGGCTGGTGACCATGACCTTGGAGCACCCATAACTTCATGGTCCCACGCTTGGGGTGACACTGTCCCTGTCCCCTCCCCTCTCTGGGCAGCTCCTGGAGCAGCAGATGCTGGCGCAGGAGAAGGAGATGTTGGGGGTACGGGCGCAGGCGCAGGCCCTGGGCCAAGGGGAGGACCCGGTGGTGGCCGAGGAGGTCCAAGGTCAAGTGCGGGCGCTGGAGGAGCAGTTCCTGGGGCTGCAGGAGCCGTTGCGTGAGCGGCGCCGAAGGCTGGTGGCCTCCAAGGAGCAGCACCAGTTCCGCCGGGACCTGGAGGACGAGATTGTGAGTAGGGGGGCGTGGGGGGGTGGTGGCCTTGACCCATGGTGACCCTGACCCATGGTGGCCTTGACCCTGTGGTGGCCCTGATCTCCCATCTCCCCTCAGCTCTGGGTCAAGGAGCGCAGACCCTTGGCCATCTCCACTGACCATGGCAAAGACCTTCCCTCCGTCCAGCTCCTCATCAAGAAGAACCAGGTGGGTCTTGAGGGGGGGATCCAACCACCCCCACCCTGCCCCTCCTCCACCATCAGGAGAGGTCCTACTGCCCCCAGGACCACCCCAGGGCTCCACAACATCTCACCCCACTATCATAGGGAGGTCCCACCACCCTTGGGACCACCCCAGGGCTCCACAACATCTCATCCCACCACCCCAGAGCTCCACAACATCTCACCCCACCATCACAGGGAGGTCCCACCACCCTTGGGACCACCCCAGGGCTCCACAGCATCTCACTCCACCACCCCAGGGTTCCACAACATCTCACCCCACCATCAATGGAGGTCCCACCACCCTTGGGACCACCCCAGGGCTCCACAACATCTCACCCCACCATCACAGGGAGGTCCCACCACCCTTGGGACCACCCCAGGGCTCCACAGAATCTCACTCCACCACCCCAGGGCTCCACAGAATCTCACTCCACCATCAGTGGAGGTCCCACCACCCCAGGGCTCCACAACATCTCACCCCACATCTCTCCTTTCTCCCCAGACCCTTCAGAAGGAGCTTCAAGGCCACGAGCGGAGGATTGAGGAGCTCCTGGGCCGCCGGGGTGGGGCCGGGGGTGTGGCCGAGGGGGTGGAGGAGCTGCGGGAGGCCTGGCAGGAGCTGCGGCTCCAGGTGGACCTGAGGCACCAGCGCCTGGAACGGGCCCAGGCCGCCCAACAGTTCTACTGCGACGCCGCCGAGGCTGAGGCCTGGATGGGGGAGCAGGAGCTGCACATGATGGCCCAGGAGAAGGCCAAGGTTGGGGGGTGGAGGACATGTGGTCATCAGGAGATGGCGGACGTGGGGGTGGGAGGTGGTGGTGGGACACAGGAACCTTGTGGGATGGTGGGTGTGGATGTGAGAGGTGGTGGTGGGACCATGTGGTCTTTGTGGGATGGTGGGTGTGGGGATGGGAGGTCATGGAGGGCACGTGGTCTCCATGGGATGGTAGATGTTGGGATGGGAGGTGGTGGTGGGACACGTGGTCTTCATGGGATGGTGGGGGTGGGTCTGGGGGTGGGGGACAGGGAGGACACGGAGCCCTGTCCCACCAGGACGAGCTGGGCGCCCAGGCCATGGTGAGCAGACACTTGGTGCTGGAGCAGGAGCTCCGTGACTACGCCCGCACCGTCCAGCAGCTCGTGGCGCAGAGCCGGGCCATGGTGGACAGCGGCCACCCCGAGAGGTGGGTGACATCATCATGGTGTCCCCCTGACACCTCCCAGCCCCACATCCATCATCCCATGGGAGACCACATGGTCCCACCACCTCCCATTCCAAAGTCCATCAGCTCATGAGGACCACATGGTCCCATCACCACCTCCCATCCCCACGTCCACCATCCCATGAAGACCACGTGGTCCCATCACCACCTCTCATCCCCACGTCCACCATCCCATGAGGACCATGTGGTCCCACCCCACCACCAGCCCGGTTCCCGGGTGTCCTGGTGGCCCCGTGGCCAACGTTGTCCCCCACCTGGCAGCGAGCGGTTGCGGCTGCGCCAGGCCCAGGTGGAGAAGCTCTACGCCAGCCTGAGGGACCTGGCCCAGGAACGTCGGGAGATGCTCCAGGAGCACCAGCGGCTTTGCCAGCTCAAGCGGGACGTGGAGGACCTGGAGCAGTGGATCTCGGAGCGGGAGGTGGTGGCCGCGTCCCACGAGCTGGGCCAGGACTACGAGCACGTCATGGTGAGGGGACAATGGGGTGGGAATGAGGCTGGGAAGGACGTTGGGATGAGAAGAAGGACACCAGGATGGGAAGAAGGACACCAGGGTTGGGAGAATGTTGGGATGAGAAGAAGGAGACCAGGATGGGAAGAAAGACACCAGGGTTGGGAGAGTGTGGGGATGAGAAGAAGGACACCAGGATGGGAAGAAGGACACCAGGGTTGGGAGAATGTTGGGATGAGAAGAAGGACACAGGGTTGGGAGAACGTTGGGATGAGGACACTGGGAATGATGCTGGGATGGGAAGGACACTGGGATGGGCTGGATGATGGTGAGGTGGAGATGATGCCAAGGTTGGAAGGACACTGGGATGGGAAGAGGGAAGCTGGGATGGGAAGGACACCAGGGTTGGGATGAAGCTGGGATTGCAAGGACACCAGGATGGGCTGGATGATGGTGAGGTGGAGATGATGCCAAGGTTGGAAGGACACCAGGATGGGCTGGATGATGCCAAGGAGGAGATGATGCCAGGGCTGGAGGGACACCAGGTCGATGCCGGGGTGGGCAGGGTGACATCAAGCCGTGTCCCACCACCACATCCCACCCTGTGGTCCACCAGATGCTGCGGGACAAGTTCCGGGAGTTCTCGCGGGACACGAGCGGCATCGGGCAGGAGCGGGTGGACGGGGTCAACGCGGCGGCCGACGCTCTGATCGCCGGCGGCCACCCGGAGAATGCGGCGGTGGCCGAGTGGAAGGACGCCCTGAACGAGGCCTGGGCCGACCTCCTGGAGCTGATGGACACGCGGGCCCAGATGTTGGCGGCCTCCTACGAGCTCCAGCGCTTCTACCGCGACGCCCGCGCGGCGCTGGCCCAGGTGAGGGACAAGCGGCAGCGGCTGCCCGAGGAGGTGGGACGGGACCTCAACACGGCCGAGGCCATGGAGAGGATGCACCGGGCCTACGAGAACGACGTGCAGGCCCTCAGCGCCCAGGTGGGACGGGGTGGGGTGGTGGGACGTGGTTGGGCGGTGGGACACGGTGGGATGATTGGATGTGGTGGGACATGGTGGGATGGTGGGACTCAATGGGGTGGTAGAACGTGGTGGGATGGTGGGGCTCAATGGGGTGGTAGAACGTGGTGGGATGGTGGGACTGGGGTGGTAGAACATGGTGGGATGGTGGGACTCGATGGGGTGGTGGGACTCGGGTGGTAGAAGATGGTGGGACATGGTGGGATGGTGGGACTTGGTGGGGTTATAGGATGTGGTGGGATGGTGGGACTCGATGGGGTGGTGGGGCTCGTGGGGTGGTAGAAGATGGTGGGACATGGTGGGATGGTGGGACTCGATGGGGTGGTAGAACATGGTGGGATGGTGGGACTCGATGGGGTGGTAGAACATGGTGGGATGGTGGGACTTGGTGGGGTTATTGGACGTGGTGGGATGGTGGGACTCAGTGGGATGGTGGTTCTCAGTGGGATGGTTGGATGTGGTGGGATGGGGTGGTGAGATATGGTGGGACATGGTGGGGTGGTAGAACATGGTGGGATGGGGGGACACAGTTGGGTGGTGGGACAAGGTGGGATGGTGGGACTCGATGCGGTGGTAGAACGTGGTGTGGTGGTGGGATGTTATGGGATGGTGGGACCTGGTGGGACCTGGTGGGATGCGGTGGGGTGGTAGAACATGGCCCAGAGTGGGGGGGTGACACCTCCTGCCCCAACCCCCCTCAGGTGCAGCAGGTGCAGGAGGACGCGGCGCGGTTGGCCAAGGCCTACGCCGGCGAGAAAGCCGCCGAGATCCGTCGGCACGAGCAGGAGGTGAGCGAGGCCTGGGCCGAGCTGCGCGGGCAGAGCCAGGCCCGGCGCCGGCTCCTCCTCGACACCGTCGAGAAGTTCCGCTTCCTCCGCGCCGTCAGGGACCTGCTGCTCTGGATGGACCACGTCCGGCTCCAGATCGAGGGCCAGGAGCGGCCCCGGTGAGACCCTGGAGGGTTTGAGGGACCTGCTGGAAGGTTTGAGGGATCTGCCAGAGGTTTTGAGGGACCTGCTGGAAGGTTCGAGGGGTCTACTGGAGGTTTGAGGGACCTAGTGGACATTTTGAGGGGCCTACTGCAGATTCTCAGGGAGCTACTTGAGGCTTTAAGGCATCTGCTGGAGGGTTTGAGGGACCTGCTGGAGGTTTTGAGGGGTCTGCTGGAGGCTTGAGGGATCTACTGGGGGTTTGATTGAGCTGCTGGAGGGCTGGAAGGATCTAGAAGGGTCTAAAGAACAATGAAATGGAGAAGAAAGAGAAGGAGAACAAGGAGCAGAAGGAGAAGGAAGATCAGAAGAAGGAGAAAGGGCTGGAGAACATGGAGAAGGGGTTGGAGAACTTGTGAGGAGCATCCTCTCCACTGTCACTGTCATGGGTGGACTCAATGACCTCCAAGGTCTTCTCCAACCCAAACCCTCCCATGATTCCATCATCCGTTGATGGCTGAGGACACCTCTGCTGGTTGGGGCCACCAACCCCTGTCCCCTCATCTCAGGGACGTCTCCTCCGCTGACCTGGTGATCAAGAACCACCAGAGCATCAAGGCGGAGGTGGAGGCCCGGGCCGACAGCTTCCAGGCCTGCGTGGCCATGGGCACCGCGCTGCTCCACAAGGGTCACTACGCCGCCGATAAGGTGAGGACAACTCCTGGCCCCGTGTCCCCCATGTCCTCATGTCCTCCTGTCCTTCCATCTGCAGCCCCGTGTCCTCTTCCCCATCCCCATCTCCATGGCCTCATCTCCATGGCCTCATCTCCATGGCCTCATCTCCATGGCCTTGTCCCATCACTGTCCCCATGTCCTCATGTCCCCATCCCCCCTCACGCCCCTCCCCAGATCTCGGAGAAGCTCCAGGAGCTGCAGGAACGTCGGAAGGACATTGGGGAGCGCTGGCAGGAGAAGATGGACTGGCTGCAGATCGGTGAGCACTGGGGACACTGGGGGACACTGGGGAACCTCCCAGTGCTGGAGTGGCTGGTGTTTGGGTTGGCACCATCACGGCTCTGCAGCCACGGGCCACCATGGACATGGGGTGACTCCGGTTGACTCCAGCTGACTCTGGTTGACTCCTCTGGTTAACTCCAGTTGACTCTGGTTGACTCTGGTTGACTCCGTTTGACTCCCCTTGACTCTGGTTGACTTCTCTGGTTAACTCCAGTTGACTCCAATTGACTCTGGTTGACTCCGGTTGAGTCTGGTTGACTCTGCTTGACTCCGGTTGACTGGTTGACTCCAGTTGACTCCGGTTGACTCCTCTGGTTAACTCCAGTTGACTCTGGTTGACTCTGGTTGACTCTAGTTGACTCTAGTTGACTCTAGTTGACTCCGGTTGAATCTGGTTGGCTCCAGTTGACTCCGATTGACTCCTCTGGTTGACTCCCCTTGACTCTGGTTGATTCCTCTGGTTGACTCCAATTGACTCCTTTGGTTAACTCCAGTTGATTCTGGTTGACTCCGGTTGACTCTATTTGACTCCAGTTGAGTCTGGTTGACTCCGGTTGAGTCTGGTTGACTCCGGTTGACTCCGGTTGACTCCGGTTGACTCCGGTTGACTCTGGTTGACTCCGGTTGACTCCAATTGACTCCTCTGGTTGACTCCAGTTGACTCTGGTTGACTCCGGTTGACTGTTTGACTCCAGTTGACTCTGGTTGACTCCTCTGGTTGACTCTGGTTGACTCTGGTTGACTCTGGTTGACTCTGGTTGACTCTGGTTGACTCCGGTTGACTCCAGTTGACTCCTCTAGTTGACTCCAGTTGACTCCAATTGACTCTTGTTGATTCCTTTGGTTAACTCCAGTTGACTCTGGTTGACTCCAGTTGACTATATTTGACTCCGGTTGACTCCGGTTGACTCTGGTTGACTCCAGTTGACTCCTCTGGTTGACTCCAGTTGACTCTGGTTGACTCCAATTGACTCCTCTGGTTGACTCCAGTTGACTCTAGTTGACTCCAGTTGACTCTGGTTGACTCCAGTTGACTCTGTGCCCTCCCCTTCCCCCCAGTGCTGGAGGTGCTGGTGTTCGGGCGAGACGCCAGCATGGCCGAGGCCTGGCTCTGCAGCCAGGAGCCCCTCCTGAGGTCCCCGGAGCTCGGCGGCACCTTGGCCGAGGTTGAGAAGCTCCTGAAGCGTCATCGGGGCTTCCAGAAAGCGGCGGCCGCCTGGGACGAGCGATTCGCTGCCCTCCGGCGCCTGACCACGGTGAGGGGGGAGCAGGGGGGGGCAAGGAGAGGGCTTGAGGGCGTCTGGGTGGGGGCTGGGGGCGACTGGTGGGGTGGTGGGAGCTGACATGCTTGTTACATGCTAATTACACGTGAGGAGCCCATATCCTGAGGCCTGATGTGCTCATCACATGCGCTGGGCCCCGCGTGTTGAGCCCCAACATGCTTGTGACGTGCGCTGAGCCCTGACACGCTCATTACACGTTGTCGCGGTCCGGGCCTCAACACACTCATTGCATGTGCTCGTTACATGGTCCTTGTATGTGCTGAGCCCCAACACACTTGGTGCATGTGCTGAGCCCTGCCATGCTCATTACATGCTCATGACATGCGCCGAGCCCTGACATGCGTGTTACATGCTCATTACGTGCTCGTGACATGTGCTGAGCCCATGTGCTGAGCCCTTACACATGTGTTACATGCTCATTACATGCTTGTGACATGTGCTGAGCCCTTACACGCATGTTCCATGCTCATTACATGTGCTGGACCCTGACACGCTCATTACACACTAATTCCATGTGCTGAGCCCCAACACGCTCATTACATGCTAATTACATGCGCTGAGCCCCAACACGCTCAGTACATGTGATCCCCCCCCCTTTTTTTGCCCCCCCCGCCCAGGTTGAGGAGCAGGAGCAGCGACGGCGGCGGCGGGAGGAGGAGGAGGAGGGGGAGGGGGGGCCCGGGGGGGGGAAGAAGAAAAGGCCCCTGACCCCCCCGACCCCCCACCCACCCCCCCCAGCCCAGAACGAGGTGGTCGTGGTGGGGGGGGGGCTGAAATCGGTGCCCCCCGAGCTCCGGAACGGGAAAGGGGAGAGGCAGCGGTGAGGGGGGGGTTTTGGAGGGGG